>OX155905.1:13508335-13780409 GCA_944588485.1 Phosphuga atrata
TAAAATAAAATAAAATAAATAAAATAAAATAAAATAAAATAAAATAAAATAAAATAAAATAAAATAAAGTAAAGTAAAATAAAATAAAATAAAATAAAATAAAATAAAATAAAATAAAATAAATTAAAATAAAATAAAATAAAATAAAATAAAATAAAATAAAATAAAATAAAATAAAATAAAATAAAATAAAATAAAATAAAATAAAATAAAATAAAGTAAAATAAAATAAAATAAAATAAAATAAAATAAAATAAAATAAAATAAAATAAAATAAAATAAAATAAAATAAAATAAAATAAAATAAAATAAAATAAAATAATTTTTTCCAGGATCATATTAAAAAAGATGGGTGAAAGTCCATATCTCTGTCGAACACCTGTATGTTTTACAAAAGGTTGAGAAATTGCTCCACCAAACTTAACCTTTGATGTTGTATTAAGGAGAATTTGTTGAATTAATGCCCTGGTTTTCCTATCAACTTTGAATTCCTCCAGAAGGCTGAAGAGAGTTGGTCTGTCAGCGGAGTCGTAGGCCTTTTTTGAAATCAACAAAGGTAACCACGGTGTTTCTACAAGATCGTATTTGTAAAATTGTCTTCAGATTCCAAATTTGTTCCGTGCATGAGCGCCCTTTACGGAAACCACTTGAGGTCTACTTGAGGTTCAAGTCTATTCAAAAGAGCTTTCGAAAGAATTTTGTACGTTACTGGTAGAAGTGAAATGCCTATAATTGTTCTGGTCCATTTTATCACCTTTTTTATGAAGCGGGTGTATAGTGCACAGTAAGTGCACATTTCCATTCTGAGGGGATTTGTTCGGTCACCCAAATATCACATATTATATTGTGTATTCTGTGAATGAGGTTGTCTTCAGCCAGTTTCCATAACTCGGCAATGATTCCATCTTCCCCAGGGGCTTTGTCGTTTTCTATGAATGAATGATGTCAGTTATCTACTGGAAAGAATGCTGCACCGAATCTGCATAGGATTCAGATTGTTCAAAAATAAACTTGCTGGATCAGTCACTGGTCACAGTTGAGAAGATTGTTGAAGTACTCAGCTAAAATTTGTCAATTCGCATTGGTGTTTGTCTCGATTGAACCATCAGATCGACGAAAGCATAGGCTGGATGGTCGATGTCCTGTCAGGTTCTCTTTAAAAATTCTGTAAAAACTCCTAGTATTATTCTTGGTAAATTCTTGTTCTATTTCCTCCAATCTTGTTTTTCCATAGCTACGTCTTTCTTTTCTAATTAGTTTTGATGATTGTTTCCGAATGTACAAGAACTCCTGCCATTTGTCTGGCGTTCTGTTGCTATGAAATTTTTTCCAAGCGTTAAGTCTGTCTTCTATTGCTTGGTCGCACACACTGTTCCACCATCTGTGCTTACGTTTACGTGGGGGCTGGCCTATCCTAATAGCGTTCCTGAGAACATCCGATAATTCTGTCCAGTTTAACGAGTTTGTTTCGTTGATTCCTTGCAAAATACTGTTCCCGTTTATTTTTAAATATTCAGGGTCAGGCTTAAAAATTCGTGGTTGTCGTGGTCTTCTCCAGTTGTATTGGAGTTTAATTTTAATTTGTAATAAGTAGTGATCAGAATAGAAGAAACCTTCCTTGTTTTTAAAATTTTTGAAATTCACTCATATTGATGTTGGCTGCCCTCCAAGTGCAAAGCTTTAAGTAGGAAATTTTCACAAAAAGTTGGAAATCTTTCACCATTTTTATTTGTTCTTCTATGTGCTGTGTATACCTGTTGTTTTCCTAAATTGTTTCTTTATACCCAACTGGTCGTTAAAATTGCCTAACAGAATCTTGACGTGGTGCGGTGGAATTTGGTGGTGACCTCTTCTAACTGTTCCCAGAAGGTATCCGACGTTTTAGGATCTTTCTTATTATAGTCGTTTGTGGGAACGTGTGCGTTGATGAGAGTATACTCTTTGTTCGCCGATTTCAGTGATAGAGTGGAAATGCGTTCCGATGTAGACGTAAAAGCAATGACTGAGTCTACAATTGATTTGTGAATTGCAAACGCTGTACCAAATTGCCTGGGGCTCGTCCTAATTTTTATAGAGGGTTTCCCTTTGTATATTCGAAAATCATCCGTGTCAAAGTGGTATCCATCAAGGAAACGAGTTTCTTGAATTGCAAGGATTTTGATATTAAATTTGTCCATTTTGTTTACAAGCTGTTTAATTTTACCAACTTTTAGAAGAGTGTTCGAGTTGAGAGTGCCAATAAAGTACTTACGCTTCGCGCGTAGAAGATTCGAGAAGCTCCGATCCTTCTCAACATGACGCTCCTGGTCCCCCGGAATCCGACGACCGGGAGTGATCAGTCTGATTACTGATATAACCTGACTTATTGACTGATGCCCGGGGTAGTGGAATTGTACCTTCTGTTATCATCGTGTTTGTTTCAAGTTGAAGTTAAAGATGAGGTGATCAACACGAAGAAGATAACAAGATTACGACTTGATTGTTGAGATCAAGAAGATGTTCTGACAGCCGCACCAACAGACGCTGACCACTTTATCGCTTAATCTAAGCCAGACACAAAGCGGATTTTTATTGGTGTAACCACCCGGCTCTTCCGCTCCATCCAGCGTTGGGAATTTAAGAATCCTCTTCCGCTGGCAAGACCGTTGACCATTTTTCACCTAGTAACCCCAGGCAGGGGCCCTTACAGGGTGCTACCATCCGGAGACAGATGGACCCAGGTTTTTTAACGAGGTTGTTACTCCTCTATATACAATCCCACATATTATTATATTACTATATATATATATATATATATATATATATATATATATATATATATATATATATATATATATATATATATATATATATATAATATATATACATATATATATATATATATATATATATATACATATATATAATATATATATATATATATATATATTGTATATTCATATATATATATATATATATTATATATATATATATATATATATATATATATATATATATTAAATCCCACAAATAAAAAGAAAATTTGACAATAAATTAATTTGATATTTCGAAAGAAAAACCAATTATTTTTTTTTTTTCACATTGTTTTTACACAATTTTTTCTTCTCACTAACCCCAATCCAATGTTAACCCTCTGTCCCTCGCCATAAACCTCTCTCCCTATAAACCCCACACACCTAAAATACATAATTTTTACATAATTTTTACGAGCAAAAATTTTGTATGTTTTGTTTGGCGGTTGCCTGGGATATTATAATATATATATATATATATATATATATATATATATATATATATATATATATATATATATATATATATATATATATAATATATATATATTTAATTGTAAATAATATTTATTCTTGTAAATATGAAAAGTGTTTTTTTAATGTGAATATTGTTTTTGAAATATAAGGATTCTACTAATAAAACGTATTATTAAAATGTTTATATATCTCCTTTTATTATGCTACCCACTTTAAATGTTTTCAGCCTGAGCATCTATGTAATATTGATATGGAAATTTATCCTACAGAACAAATGATAAGAGAATCGTAGATAAAGTAAATTAATCTTTTTAATTATTTTATTCATTTAAATATTTAAACATTTTCAACACCACAAAAAGAATATTAAAATGATGATGGAAAATTGTGCTTTTTCTTGTAATTATGATTTTTTTTTATTTAATGATAAGAATTAGACTAATAAAAAGCATTATATGTTTATATATCTTCTTTTAATATACTGAACACTTTATATGTTTTTCAGCCTCAGCCTAGATGTAATATTGATAAGTAAATTTATCTGGCACATTTAGTCTAACCATAATATTTTTACCAAACGAAGATTCGGAGGGTATTAAAAAGATAAAATTTAATCAATAAAATGTATTCCCTATTAATACAATTCTAATATTATTTATTATCACAATTAATTATACGATAATGTCCCCACGCTAATAAAACCACATTGTTTATCCAGTAGCGTGTGTTATCCCAGAAGAAGGGCGATTTTAGAATCTCGTCAACAGGCCTGCATCCACGCCACAATTCACAATTTTTATGTTCAATTTTAAACGCTGCATTATATCATCCTCGGATATTTTAGCGCAGAATATTTCCCGCACGTGTTGTTATACCATTCCTTCAAGTTTTCATGTTGTGATAATTAATAAAATTACGCAAATAGTAGTAATTCTCATCATTCGGTCGCCGGGTAAACAATTCTATAGATATCGATAGAGGTGATTGAACTAGTTATAGCATTCGATTCATATCAGCTTCAATCGGAGTAAAGCACTTGTTAAAAAACGAGTCGCTATTTTCAGACATAGGTATGATAAAAGCGGATATCATAGCGGCGTTAGGCCAGGTAATAATGTACTAATATGTGTATTCAAAATTTTCACAACTGGTGTTAGTAGGGATAGATGATTCGTTCTTGCCCAGCTTCCCCCTCCTCCCCTACTCCCGCCTCCCGACCTTGACACTTCCGGTTTCCACTTCCGGTTTCGACTTCCTGTTTCGACTTTCGGCTTCCGGTTTCGACTTCCGGCTTCCGGTCCGAGCGCGCGGGAAAATTAAAAAAATGCGGCGGCGGATTCAAAATTAGATACATGGTGCTAGAAACAAACCCCGCGATGGCAAGCCAAAAGTAAGTTTAGCAAGTAAGGCCAAATTTAAATCAATTAAAATCAATTCAATTCAATTCAAATCAATCCAAAACCAATTCAAATCAAATCAATTCAAATAAATTCAAATCAATTCAATTCAAATTAATTAAAATCAGTTAAAATCAATCCAAATCAATTCAAATCAAGTCAAATCAATTCAAATCAATCTAAATCAATTCAATTAAATTCTCAATTCATCAATCCAAATCAATTCAATTTATATCAATTCAAATCAATTCAAATGAATTCATTCAATTCAACTCAATTCAATTCAAATCAATTCAAAACAAGTCAAATTCATCCAAATCAATTCAAATCAATTCAAATCAAATCAATTCAATTCTCTGTTTAATTCAAATTAATCCAAATCAACTTTCAAATGAAATCAATTTAATTCAAATAAATTCAATTACCAGTTCAATTCAAATTAATTCAAATCAATTCAATTACCGGTTCAATTCAAATTAATTCAAATCAATTCAAATCAATTCAAATCAATTCAAATCAATTCAAATCAATTCAAATCAATTCAATTCAAATCAATTCAATTCATTTCAACTCAACTCAATTCAAATCAATACAAATCAATTCAATTCAGTTCTCAATTATGAAATGATTAGAAACGCTGCGTAAGAAAATTTATCCGCCACAGGGAATGATAAGAAACGCGGTGTAGTTTCCTGTTCTTCGCTATACATTCGTTAGAACGTTTTAAATAATCATTATTTCTAAACTAGACACCATAACGACAAGCCAACAGCTTAAAAATGTTCTCCTGCAATAAATGTCAAAAAGTTTTTGCAAGACAAGATGCTTTCCCGACATTCGAAAGTCTGTGGGGAAAATGAAATGGAGAATTATAAATGTGGTGTTTGTAGTTCACTATTTACAAGAGATGATAACCGCAAACGTCACATGAAAAAATGTCACAACATCGTTGAGAAGAAGGACGCCGCGTCCTCCACCTCAAAGCAACCCCTAAATACTGTCGACTCACCCTACACCTCGAAGCAACCCCTAAATACTGACGACTCACCCTCCGCCTCGAAGAAGGTTAAATTAGCTCAACTTCCTCCTTCAACCCATCACTGTGAAATTTGCGAACAACAATTCCCAGCCAGAGCTAAATATACAGGACACCTGAGATCGCAGAAACATCTCCAGATAGCAGCTAAGCCGTAACAGCAAGGTATTACTGAAATTTCTAGTAGTTTCAAGAAAAGGATAGCTAGCTATCGCATTAACGGCTCAGGTATTGACATTTTTAGGCAGTTTTATAAGCAATTCGAGGGGCACTGTTGGTAGCGTGCTTGAAAACGTTATCAAATCATATAATTCAGGTATCAAGTATAATATAGAACTCTTTTGGTATTTATGTAAACGAAAAAAATACAGCGGGTTTGCAAAATTACACCTAGCATGAGCAACTTTGACGAAATTTATGACAGTATGTGTGCCAAAATTAAAACTAAATGTAGCGAGTTTCAGGAGAAAGATTTGGGTTGGTCACTAAGGGAGATTTCCCATTTTGAAATTGATCTAAATAAATATAAACCAATACGTGGGTCGTCATTTATTGAACTACCGAAAGAGATTAGGTATAGGAAAGCGTGCATCAGCATTGAGATTAACGATGAGTTTTGCTTTTTATGGAGTATTGTATATGCATTACACCCTGTAGGTGTTAAGACAGATCGCCCGGCATCATATCCCCACTTTTCTCAAATTTTAAATTACGATGGAATTACGATGGAGATTTCCATCGTAAGATTTCCGATGGACAAAATTAAGGACATTTCTAAATTTGAACATGTGAATGATATTAGCATTAACGTTTATGGTTTGGAATTTAATTTCAAATCTAAACAACATGACGTAGTAGGACCAATTTTTCACACAATTAAACTAGGGAAAGACATGTAAATTTAGTATATTTAGAAGAAAGGGTTAAAGGCCATTATGTATACATTAAAAATATTTCACGACTTGTAAGAACTCAGATCTCATCACGACATAATAAAAAATATTTATACGATGGCTGCTTAACCTTTTTCTCTACCGAATCGGGCTTTAAACGGCATAAATTGAATGACCTTGTAAAATTAAAGATATGACCCCGGGGAATATATTAAAATTTCTAAATTTCGATACCAAAATGCGTATTCCCTTTGTTGTATACGCCGATTTTGAATCAATATTAAAGCCAATTGATACATGTTCACCGAACCCCGACAATAGTTATACCAATCAAACACATATTCACGTCCCGTACAGTTTTGCTTATAACATAAAATGTTCATTTGATGATTCATTGAGTAAATTCGTCACTTATAACGGAGAAGATTGCCCGAAATTTGTTTGTGATAATCCCTATGCAGATGTTGTGGATATATATAGGAACCATTTAAGTGTTGTACTTCCGATGATTAAATTAACCACAGATGAGCAGAATTCATACGATACGGCCACTTCTTGTCATATATGTAATAAATTGTTGCACGTAGCAGATAAAGTCGCCGATCATGATCATTTAACGGGTAAATTTCGGGGAGCCGCCCACTCAAATTGTAATTTAAATTATAAAATTCCGAAAATGATTCCTGTCTTTTTCCACAACATGTCAAATTATGACGCGCATTTATTTGTTAAGAGTTTGGCCGCGATGAGGAAAAAACCGATATCATCCCTCAAAATAAGGAGAAATATATTTCAATTACCAAAAATCTACCATGAGATCTACCCAATCTAATTAGTCGATTCGTTCAGATTTATGGCTAGCTCTTTGGAGAAACTAACGAAAAATCTGAGTGACGAACAATGCATAGAAAGGTTAGAAAATTTTTCCCCAACAATGAACAGTTTGTATTATTAAGGCAGAAAGGTGTTTTCCCATACAAACACATGGACTAATCAAAAGGCTGACTGAGACATCTATTCCGCAAAAGGACAGCTTTAATGACTCTTTAAATAACTACTCCATCACTGACAAAGTATACAATTTTGCACAGACTGTTTGGGCGACTTTTAATTGTAGAATTTTAAAAGATTACTCTGGCCTGTATTTAAAGACTGACGTATTGTTATTGACAGACATTTTCGAACAGTTTCGAAACGTATGCGCCGCGACATATCAGCTTGATCCTGCTCATTATTATACGACGCCCGGACTGAGCTGGGATGCAATGTTGAAAATGACGGAGATAAATTTAGAACTTTTCACCGACATAGACATGCACCATTTCGTCTCCAAGGGCATTAGAGGGGGTATTTGTCAAGCCTCGCTGAGATATGCTAAGGCAAATAACAAATACTTATCCGAGCATAATCCTAATCAACCCAGCACGTATTTAGCGTACTGGGATGCTAATAATTTATATGGCTGGGCACTTTCCCAACTAATGCCCCGCGGCGGTTTTAAATGGTTGACGGAAACTGAAATTTTAGACTTTGACGTGACGAAAATGAGCGATGATTCACCTATTGGCTATTTCATCGAAGCAGACATCGAGTATCCTGAATCGCTACAAGTCCTACATAATGATTTACCATTCCTCGTTGAAAGCATGATTCCACCGGGATCAAAATTTAATAACAGAAAACTTATTCCAAATTTAGAAAGGAAAGAAAAGTATATTATTGTTCACTATCGAAATTTGAAGCAGCCAATAAATCACGGGCTCAAAATTACAAAAATCCATAGAGTAATTGAATTTCGCCAATCTGCTTGGCTAAAACAATATATTGATTTGAACACTACCTTACGGCAGGCGGCTAGAAATGATTTCGAAAAAGACTTCTTTAAATTAATGAATAACAGTGTGTTTGGCGAAACGATGGAGAATGTGAATAAACGAGTGGATGTGAAACTTGTTATTCATTGGGAAAATATAGGTCGTAGACCCGGCGCGGAAGCACTTCTTGCTAAACCCAATTTTAAATATGTTTCCACATTCACGGAAAATTTAGTTGCCATGCAATTTGAGAAGTTAAAAGTTCTCTATAACAAGCCGTTTTATGTGGGGTTTGCCGTTTTAGATCTATCTAAATTGTTATTGTATGAATTTTATTACGATTTTTTGAAACCAAAGTATGGCAACAAAATGACTTTTTGCTACTGTGCACCGACAGTTTCATTTTATTAATTGAAACCGACGATCTTTATACAGACATCAAGGAGAACATTGATAAATTTGATACTAGCAATTACAGACCTGATAACGTTTTCGATATGTCGCTAAAAAATAAAGGAGTAAGGCTTAATGAAGGACGAGTTGGCCGGTGAGATTATGTTTGAACATATTGGGATAAGAGCTAAATTGTATGCTCATTTCAGAGAGAGGGAGAAAGTGGATTGGAAGAAGATGGCTAAAGGTGTGAAAAAATGTGTTGTGAATAAATATATTAGTGGCGAGGATTATAAACAGTGCTTGCTCACCGGGGAGGAAATATATCGCAAACAAAGGACATTTAGGAGCTAAAAACACGTCATATTTACAATCGAACAAAATAAAAATGCACTGAGCTGCGATGACGATAAACGTTACATCTGCCCCGATGGCGTACATACTCTTGCGTGGGGCCATTCCAAAATACCAAAAAATATTGCAACCCCAACGTGATAAATTCTATTTAATTGTAAATAATGTTTATTCTGGTAATTAGAATGTTTTGTTCTTGTAAAAAAATGTTTTTTTTTAAAAATGTGAAAAGTGTTTTGATTAACAAAAGTTTGTGTTGTTGTTGTTTAAAGTAACTATATTTTTTATTGTAGCTGTGAATATAATATATGTGTGAATAATGTTTATATTTCTACTTTCATTATGTTAAAATGTATTATTGATAAGAAAATTTAACCACCACAGGAAATGATGATAAGAGAATCATAGAAAAAGTAAATTAATTTTTATAATTATTTTATTCATGTAAATATTTAAACATTTTCAACACTACATAAATAATATTAAAATGTTGATGGAAAATAGAGTTTTTCATTCAAAATATTGTTTTAATGAAAGTTTTTGAGGATACTAAAAGAAAAAATACTAACATAATGAGGAAAGTTTTTTTTTCATTTCAATATTTAAAGAAACGCTTCACATTTTCTTCACTACATACTGAATATTTATTAATACGGTTTAAACAAACATGTAAACTTTTATTTAAAGGGCAGTCATAAAATTCATCTTCGTCGTCTGCTAAATTTACAACTACATAATCATCGCTGTTTAAATATTCTGAAAAAAACGGATTCTATGAGGCCCTTCTTTAAATAGCCTTTAACAGAAATAACACACCTTTTAATCCCAAGATGAAACATTAAAATATGTTCGAATAATTCCGCACGAAAGTTTCCAGAATTATATCTAATCCCATGATGATGACTCTCTAGCCATCTCACCTGCTTCTTGTCAGCCTCATTTAGTGAATTAAAAGGAACAGGTTTCTCGGTTTGAAAATGTATGTATCCACATTCATCCCATCCTCTTGTAATGAAAGTTCTTTAGGTAAAAACTTTCCATCCACCATAAACCCCTGAATATCTGCGACAATTTGATGTGCCATTTTTCACGTGACAAATTTTTCAAACAACTTCAAAGGTATCTCAGAGGAATCCGTATAGATTTATAAATTTTGTTAGGACCGTTTTTTATTCGTGATGCGGGTGGTGGCTAGATGCAGAATGTATTTATTAGCTTAAATGAAAACCTCAACATCCTCATAAGTAGGGAAAGATAGTTCGTTCTAGGCCAACCTCCCGCACCTTATGGGAAATTACATGTAAATCTTGGTGCAAGCACCTTATGGGAGAATCCTATACAAAATAGTACAGTACGCGGCCGAGCGTGGATGTGTAGATGTCGCCCTCGATGTGACCTTGACTTGAGTTCAATTTTTCACCAACAGGTGGCGCGTGAAATTACAGATTTACTTTTTTTAATTTTTTTTAAAAAAATTACAGATTCCTTTTAATTAGCGCTTTAATTCAATTTTTCCACCATCAGATGGTGCGTGAATTTTCAGATTCCTGTAAAATTAAAATATCTTGGCAATTTGGTTGCGTAACACTATTTAGTGGAATTGAGAATTAAATACTGGACTACTAGAGTGAACTAGATTAGTTAATGCCAGACTAGAATAGATATTATCAGACTAGAACCAGACTGGAAAAGTAAATTCACATTCCTACATAATATTTATTATAGCAATCATTTATAATGAGGAAAAATACCACCACCAGACTAGACAAGTTTAGACTAGATTATCAAATCCACATTATTTAAACTGAATAGTGTTTACTATCGCAATTATAATGCAAATCACTTCCGCATTCCTGAATAGTATTTATTGTCGCAAATAAAATGTAAAATTAATTATTCTCATTACAAGTGTATACACAAAACCTTGACATTTTAATTCATTATTAGTCACACAAAAAGAATTGCTTTTGAAAATAAACAATTTCGTGATATAAGAACCTAAGTAACTAAAATTAGAGACTTGTTTGACCTTGACTTAATTAGCATCTTGATTGGCTTATTGAATGTTCGTTTTTGGGTATAAATATGGGAACTACACACAAATTGAATTAGTAATATCGACGTAATGTCTTTAACAACTCCAACGATAACCGCACCAGATTCGGGTATAAGTTCACCTACATTCTTAGATGACTTACTACAAGAGTTCGATGAGGAGATTAAAAGTGAATATCGTCTCATAAATGAAGTTAGTTACTCTATCTCCAGGTCATTATCAGTTTCAACTGGATTCAGCGCAGTTCGAGGATTTTATCAGTGTGTTCGAATATTCAATTCGAAAAACAGTCTAACATTAATACCAATTGAATGGTCCACATTAAAAAATCAATGGCAGAAGGTTAATACATTCTTTACGACTAGACCACAGAGAGGTGTTAAGAGAAAGTGTTCCAACTGCAGTTGTTTACCAGAAGTTCAAAAGGAAGAAATACCATATACCGAAATAGTTCCCGTTTACCATAATTGCACCATTACTCTTCATTCATTACCCAGGAGGAATAGAAACAGATATATTACGTTACAAAGCAGAGGAGTTCAGTTCGATTTGGATCGAGAGGCGGCATGCAAGTTAGATGGGTTATTTAAATTAATCGATTACCGCTTGGAACGTTTGAAAACATTAAACTTTAATAGTTATTACAACGAGTGTCTAAAACATTTTATAAATTTACCTAAAGACAGCGAAGTCATACCAACGTTGGAAAGCCTGCTACAATTTTCTTCGTCCAGTCATCACTTTGAATGTATAGAATGTATTTATGAAATATTAGCATATAATAAGTTGAAATTAATTAAAGACATAGAAACAACGCGACAGTGTTATGGTTAAGATCATCGACGACGACACAGCAGTACAAAGAAAAGCACGACTGGAGCGACACATTGAAAAAATACAACGATTGAAATTAATAATAAAAAGTTATCAAGATGCTAAAAAGTGTTATCAACTTTTTTCTAAACTTTGTATCAAGGAATAAGCATTGTGCTTGTTACTGTTGTAGCCAGTATAAATTACATTTAATGAACCATACAACACCTCGAGAACTATATTCGATGTGGAATTCACTACCACCACATTTTCAAGAAGATGAAGAAATAGCCACCTATCTCCCATGCTTCAAACATTACAATTTACCAACTGATGTGGATCATATTGATGGACCCCCACCACCTCGCTATAAATGTTATAAATGTATTGATGAAAAGCAGAAAACATTTCGTTGTTAGTCGCACAAAATCATTATGTTGATCAACATTGCAAATTACATTTTGATGGTGGGGTTATTCGATAAGACATTCTTTTCCACGACCCCGGGTGAGATTGTAGAATGTTATATTTGTATGAATGTTGAAAAAAATGATACATGGCCGCTAAGATGGAGACGAATGATTCTACTGCTAGATACCATACCACCTACATGCACAACACAAGCAAATACCGATGATAGTGATGAAAATGGTGTGATAAACTACAAACTAATGTACGTGTTTCCAAATCGATCATTTTACAAAAGTGATCAATGGGAAAGTTTACAAACAAAATTACCCACTCCTTGGGAAAATATCGTCGAGCTGAGATTAGATGAAAACTTCAAGTCTTCAGAGTCTTCAGTTGAATCCAATTATACAAGAGATAGCTCATCATCACAACCAACATCATTATCCGATGGAAATGAATACAATATAACAACAACTATAATACCACCAATACCGTTAGGAATTCCTAATTATTTTATATATTCCCTAATTTTCGTAATTATAATGATATTGTTATCAGTAATTGTAAATATGTTGATAGTTAGGAGAAATATGTATATTAATCAAAATGATGTTTACTAATTATAATAAAAATAATAATTTAACAATATTTATCGTTTTACTTATCCATTTTATTCAGTTTCAGGATTATAGGTGGAAATAAATAAAACTAAGTAATTAGTAGAATAAAAAAAAATATTTTATTAACAAGTTTATAAATAAAATTACAGGTAGTATAATAGTCGTCACTATTTTCAATGAGTGTATACATATTTTAAAGTACATTAGTTTTATCAATCCAACTATTTTGTGAATTATCGAGGCCGAGCCATTTCACATACACTTTCGATCCTTTACGACGCAACACTTTTTCAACCAAGTACACATCATGATGTTTAGCCTTTTGTAGTTCATATTCGTAGAATGCTCCTTGGATTGGTCTACCCTGAATATCCTCCAATAAATATGTAACAGGATTAGAAATTTTAACTTTTTGAATTTTAAACAGTTCTGTTGACCAATTAGGAGTATATCCTTTAGCAAACAACGCCTTCTGTTTGCTAATACGTACAAAATCACCTACTTTAAATTGTCCTTTATCAGCAATTTTTATATGTGAATAAACTGTCTTGAGTAATTGTTTCTCTTTATTTAAATTCACATCTTTAGGTTTCATACCAATTGTAGAGTGTTTTGTTGCATTGTAATTTCTAGTTATCTCATCCAATATAGAATACCAATTATATTTTCCATTTAGACTGAATGCTCGATATAACTTTTCTTTTAAAGTTCGAATAACCCGTTCAGCCATACATGCTTTCATGGTGGTGTACGTTGAGTAGTGATTAACATGATTCTTTTTCATTAATGCATTAAATTGTTGATTATAAAACTCTTTACCTTGATCAGTTTGCAGATTGTATGGTGTACGGGTACTCTCTTGGAAAATTTTCTTGAATGCATCCGTTAAACTCACCGCAGATTTATCCTTTAACGGAACAGTCCACAGAAATTTTGAGAAACAATCAATCACTACCAAAATATATTTATAACCTTTATTTTCGCGAGCATAAGCACCAAATTCGGCTAAATCTGCTTGCCATAAATCATCCATGCCTTTTAATATAACTCTACGTCTGATAAATTTTTTTCTAGCTGGTTTATGCAACTCATTCACCACATCCTGTTTAATGGTGCTTGTTGCTAAGGGTCGACGTCTTCCCATGATGAGGAATATCTTCTAAATTAATGCTTGCTCTGCGCGTAGTTGCTGGTGGTACATCTAAACGTTTCTTTAGTAATTCAATTTCATTACGGGAATGAATAAATTGTTGATCAATATCCTCCTGCACTTTTAAAAGTTTCGAGTCAATATTGCTTGGTATAATATTAATGGTTGTTTGTAATTTATTATCTAAATTGAGTAAATCTGATTTAATTTTATTTTCAAATGTTTTTAAATCCGACACTTCCTTTGTGAGTGTTTCATCAACATCACGAAAGCCTTTAATAGCAACATCAATCTTTTCATTTACAGTTTTCAAATATTGTTTAACGTCACTAATAGAAGTATCAACAAAATCTTTAGTAGCAGCGTCAGACTTATCTAGCGGTTCACTTATGTTACAAATTCTTCTGTTCTCAACATTAAAATCACCAGTACGAGTAAAAAGAAATCCTGGTCCAGGAGGACCTCGTGTTTGAACCGTTTTGCGATTTGAATGACGTCCAAACTTGTCGACACTCATCATTGATTTGAACTATGAATGCGCGATTCACTCTATTATATTAGCCTCTCGTAATTCCTCTTCAATGGCTACAATTTCATTCTGATTGGATGTATTTCCAGCACTCTTAGATGCGTGTAAAAGACATAAACGGTCTACTAACTCTTCAAGGCTATCCCAGTACCGATATTGTACTCTAGGTATATTATTCTTTGGAATATTCAAAGATGAATCAAACAGCCCCCTTCCAGATGGGGAGGAACCTGACCAGGAATGTATTCGAGGAGTGGCTTTTTCAAAAAGTGGTTTAATTATGTTTCTATATTTATATGTTTTAGTTCCTTGAATCTGTGAATTTGGATCGTAATTTCTCCGCAGCACATTGGTTCTTTTCAAAATATCTTTATAATTGCGTTTATCATTATCATTATAACCAATAGGCTTCTTCTTGAAAAGTAATTCATAAAGACCTGGGGTACCGATGTATTTAATCCCTTCTATTCGTAAATCTTTTCCGATAACCTCGACATTTGATTTTCCAATGATCCATTTATCAGTATTTAGGTTGATATTAATACCCGTTTGTATATCCAATTCATCCTTCCTATCTGTTATTAACATTTCTACATATTGTCTCGGTAGAGGAGCATAAGCTTCTAAATAAGACTCTATAGCTTGGGGGTTTATATCTTCGATGAACGTTTGATACATGTGTCGATCACTTTCAAATACATTTTCATCTGCATCATCATCTTGAGGTATATCTTCATATGAAATTTCCTGTTCACGTGGTAAAAAATCTACTCGCTTAGGTTTAGGTTTTTGTATGAAATTAGTTGCTTTACGTTTAGCTCCAGCTTTAATAACTTCATCATCATTTTCCTGTTGTGGCTGCTCGTTTTTGGATGGGGATAATTTAGGAATCTCTTGTTTAATATTTGAAATATTTTGTAATTGCGGTTTTTGTGATGTGGCTATTAAATTTTTCAAAGGTTCGATTAGAGGTTTATAAGTTTTATTTAGCAGTTCATCTTCTTCCGTTCTATTCAATTTAATAGCGAGTAACTTTTTACGAATAGCTTTTTGAGCATCAATAAGTTTCCGTTTAACATTTCTACTCATCATATAATATTTTTTATAACAGGTTGAAACAGGTAGTAATCAGGTTTAATCAGGTTTGATCAGCTAATAATCAGGTTTGATCAGCTAATAAAGAGGTTTGACCAGCTAATAATCAGGTTTGATCAGCTAATAATCAGGTTTAATCAGGTTTTATCAGATAATTATCAGGTTTGCTCAGGTATCAATTAGATTTAATCAGGTAATAGTAATCAGGTTCAATCCGATAATAAAACTTTCTCCTTCAACACTTTATTGTATACTGACTATCTGAATCTATTTACCTATTATTATATACTGATCTAAATATTTACGATATCTTCCCTTATCTATATCACAATCTTTATCCACTGTTATAAAACTGTAGGGCTCTGTCCAACATGCTGAGCACATTTCCTTGAATTTATCGAAAGTCATATCACCACTAATGTGATCGTTGTAAACATGTTTAAGATTTAAATCATCTTGTTTGAAGAGTATTATAAAATTAGCATTATCACGTATGAGGTGTTTGGGGATACGAGTATACGTTTGACATAAATAGAAAGAATCAATATTATTATGTCGCCCCATGCTGAAATATTCTCGTATCACATCCTGTTTATCGCAAGCCACATCGTCGAAAATGAAAATCGAATCAGGTTTTGCATCACTGGGTTTCATAATGTCCACATTCTCTTTGAATGGGAAATATCCAACGCCCTTGAGTGGTTTTAAAACTTTTTCAAGAAACTGATATTTCGATTGGTACAGTGATTTTGAATAGACATACACATTTTTAAACTTTACACCATTCTCATCAAACAGCAAACTCAACATTACATTAGATTTTCCACAGTTTGATGGACCGCAAATTAAGCATCTCAACGTATTCGGTAGCAAAATACCATGACGCATCTCTTTCGTGAGCGATATACCTTCACCAATACACGAATCAAGATTTATGATAGGTAGAGATAGTTTCTGTTTAACGAATCGCATGATACTAAAAAATATATAATGCTCTACAACTGTATATAAACTTATTATAACGTGCACACATTCATAACAACATGTACGCTGGAAGAGGTATCATCAATTCACTCATCAACAAGCTGCCGTTCGAGATACATATACCTGGAGGTTATCAGTATTGCGGACCGGGTACTAAGTTGGAGAAGCGTATAGCAAGAGGTGATTCTGGTATTAATCCTCTAGACAGTGCATGTAAAGAACACGACATTGCATATTCACAAAGTAACCTTCAATCAGATCGACATAGAGCTGATCAAATTCTTCAAGAAGCCGCCTGGAGAAGAGTAAAAGCAGAAGACGCAAAGTTCGGTGAAAAAGCAGCTGCATTATCTGTTGCTACCGCTATGAAAATTAAACGAAAACTCGGAATGGGTATTAAGAGAAAAAAGCAGAAGAAAATTGCACTAAATAGTGGAATTGTATCAAAAGTACGCAAAGCAATGAAAAAATTCAAATCATTGGATGAGCGAGAGGGTGGTAAAATTGCTCTTACGACTGCAAGGGCGGCAGTTAAGGAGGCAGGTGGTCGTAGAAAAGTTCGTACTCCTCGTGTAATCCCCATACCTAAACAAGGTGGAATTCTACCGCTCATACCACTGTTTGCGGGGTTAAGCGCCCTTGGTTCGCTAGCAGGTGGTGCTGCTGGAATTGCAAAAGCAGTGAACGCCTCCAAAGATGCTAGAAATAAATTGGCTGAATCAGAGCGACATAACAAGACAATGGAAGCAATTGCAATAGGTAAAAGTGGAAGTGGACTATATCTCAAACCATATCGAAAAGGTTTGGGTTTGTATTTAAAGCAGTCCCCAAAAAACTACTAAGTAAGCTACCTCGACGTCCGCTCACTGATATAGATATTCAAAATTATGCTACACGAGAACACATTAAGCATTTTCGTGGTGTATTTATGCGTGACACTCTTCCATCAACAAAACCTCTCCGTAACGAGTGTGCAGTAATAAATTTAGATTCTATTAAAGGAGTGGGCACTCATTGGGTAGCGTATAGAAAGCGTGGAAATTTAGTTACATACTTTGACAGTTTCGGTGATCTACAACCGCCCGCGGAGTTGTTAAAATATTTTCGTGGGAGTGAAATAGTATATAATCATGATAGATATCAGAAATTTAATAGTTACAATTGTGGACATTTATGTCTGCAATTTTTAGCGGAATAAAGTCAGTTACAGCAATATAAATTCATCAGTCATGTCTCAGACATTCACACTGCAAAGTAATACAAATGTGCTCTCTGTGAATTATTACCCGCCGATAGAACTGAACCCTGACACGTTTTATTGTCTAGGACTTGTTGGATTTTATACATACAATACTATTCCGAATATTGAAGAAAATAGTAATAATCTGTTTAAGTACGACAGTGGAAAGCAGATTAAAATACCGGCTGGTTCGTATGAGATAACTGACATTGAACTCTATTTACAAAATCAGCTGATTGACGCTACCCTTAACGATAAGGTTGAGCGTGATAAGGTGCTATCAATTAAACCAAACAATAATACGCTAAAGTGTGAAATAAAGAGTAATTACGATATTGATTTCTCTGATAGTTACACAATAGGGGGATTGTTAGGCTTTTCTAAAAGAAAGTTGGTGGCTAATCAATTACACGAATCAGATTTACCGGTAGAAATTATAAAAGTTAATAGTGTTCGAGTTGAGTGTAACATTATACACGGTGCTTATTACGGTAATACATTATCACATACTATATTTGAATTCTCACCTAGTGTTGATCCAGGTTTTGCAATAAATATTGAACCACGAAATATTATTTATCTACCAATAAACGCTCGAGCAATAGATAACATCACATTGACAATCCTCGATCAAGCCGGTCGACCTGTGAATTTTAGAGGTGAAAAAATACTAGTGCGTTTAGAGTTGAAGAGTATTAAGTGAGAGAGAGAAATGGGGATTAATTTCCATAGTAACCATATAAAAGTAGACGTTACAAGACATAATTCAATCAGTCAACATTTAGCTCGTAAAGTGTTAACAACCGCTCTAAAAAATAAACTATTATCTCTAGGGTATAAGTTAAAGCGACAGTAACAATATGGATAAAATAAATATATTTTCCAAAATTAGCTATGAAGAGACTATTGTAAAGAGTGAATTCCACACATATCATCCTCTAGCTCAAAATTATAGAAACAATGATGAGATTCGTATAATGATACAACACCAAGACATTTACACTTGTCCGAGTGAAAGTTATATTTATGTGAGCGGAACCGTTAAATTTCCGGCGCTGATTCCGCCTGCAACTGTACACAACTTTAAGTTTGTGAAAAATGCGTATGCGTTTTTGTTTGATGAAATCCGTTATGAATTGAATGGAGTTGAAGTGGACAAGAATCGTGATGTAGGAATCACAAGCACGATAAAGGGCCTACTCTCCAACACTAAGCGAGATCAGCATATACTTGATCTTTGCGGTTGGGCAGAGAATCCTGCAACTGTTACATACTTTGATGATAACAAAAAGTTCTATGCTCTAATTCCATTGAAATATTTATTGGGTTTTGCTGAGGATTATACGAAAATATTAATTAATGTGAAGCAGGAATTAATACTACTACGAGCTAGAAATGACGTGAACTGTTACAAAGGGGACGCAAATATAACGTTCGATATTGATAAAATTTACTGGCGAATTCCTCATCTCCAACTCAACGATGAAGTTCGATTAAGTGTCTTGGATACACTCAAAGAAGATAAACCTATATTAATGCCGTTTCGTAGGTGGGAATTGCATGAATTACCCTCTTTAAAAAGTACTGATAGAGATATCTGGTCTGTAAAAACATCTACGACTCTAGAGAAACCACGATATGTCATAATTGCACTGCAAGAGGAGCGAAAGAATACTCATGTAAAAAGCGCCTCCAAATTTGATAATGCATCACTGCGAAATATGAAAATTTATCTAAACTCAGATTCATATCCATATGATAACTTAAATCTTGATATAAATAATGGTGATTATGCACAACTCTATTATATGTATGCCACTTTCCAAAACAGTTACTATGGTGGTGGTACAAATGAACCGATATTAGACATGATTCAATTCAAGCAACATGTTCTTTTTGTGTTTGATGTATCTAAACAAAATGAAAGCATTAAATCATCTACGGTTGATTTAAAAATTGAATTGGAAGCTACGCAAGCATTTAAGCCAAACACTCAAGCCTATTGCCTTATTTTGTGTGATGCAGTCGTTGAATACACCCCATTGTCGGGAATAGTTCGAAAATTAATTTAAACTCATTAAAACGATATTGTTAAATATTTTTTGTATCAGTCAATCCCAGTGTGAATCTAGAAACGGTGATAAATGGTTGCGGTGTTCTGCAGATCCTGCATGCTTTCATAGAAGAATCATTTGGAAAAGTTACGGACATCAATATGAATCGGCGATTTATTATTGATGTTCAAGGCTTTAAAGTAAATGGAAAATTTATACCAAAGGAATTATCCATCAAAGCATTCGATGGGGGTGATGTAGACACCTACTTTTTCAAGCCACCAACACCGTTCCAATCTCTAAACACCTCAGATAAGAATCAAGCGCGATGGTTGGAGCATCATCACCACGGACTTAAATATAGCGCTGGAAATCTATCACTAAAACTGATTCCAAATATTTTAATGTTTCACATTCAACAATCAGATAGTTTTAATATTATTTTTGTAAAAGGACATTTGAAGAAGTTGTTCTTAGATTCAATTTTTAATTCTTACTTACATTGTAATGAATATATTGTTATTAATTTAGAAGATGATGAGGATGAATTTTACGATTGTCCCAATTTAATTAAAACTATACACACATGTTTAAATCATATTAACAAATATGCTATATGTAGTGCGAGAAATGTTGAATTTATACATAAGTATTTGAATGTATTGAATTAATTGTATTGTTACAATAAACCCACCATAAATTGGATGTATGTAGAGTTCGCATTATTTTTCAACCTTATCCAACAATATATCCCTTTCACGCTCAAATCATAGAAGGTCGGTAAAAAATATATGCAAAATATAGACATTTATTAACAGGAAAAAATATGTTAACAATTACATAAATGCTCAGGCTGAAAACATTAAAATTGTGTAGCATAATAAAAGAAAATATAAAAACATTTTAATAATACATTTTATTAGTATAATCCTTATAATTAAAAAAACACTTTTCATAATTATAAGAATAAACATTATTTACAATTAAATATATATATATATATATATATATATATATATATATATATATATATATGAATTTATCACATTGGGGTTGTATTATTTTTTGGTATTTTGGAATGGCCCCACGCAAGAGTATGTACACCATCGGGGCAGATGTAACGTTTATCATCATTGCTGCTTAGCGCAATTTTATTTTGCTCGATGGTAAATATATCGTGTTTGTAGCTCCTAAATGTCCTTTGTTTACGATATATTTGCTCCCCGGTGAGCAAACACTGTTTATAATCCTCGCCACTAATGTCTTTATTCACAACACATTTTTTCACACCTTTAGCCTTCTTCTTCCAATTCGCTTTATCCCTCTCTGTGCAATGAGCATACATTTTCGCTCTTATCCCAACATGTTCAAACATAATCTCACCCGCCAACTCGTCCTTCATTAAGCCTAACACACCTTTATTTTTTAGAGGCATATCGAAAACGTTATCAGACCCGTAATTGCTAGTATCAAATTTTTCAATATTCTCCTTAATATCTACATAAATATCGTCGGTTTCAATTAATAAAATTAAACTATCGGTATCACAGTAGCAGAGAGTAACTTTCTCGCCATACTTTGGT
Source organism: Phosphuga atrata (assembly GCA_944588485.1). Classification (NCBI taxonomy): domain Eukaryota; kingdom Metazoa; phylum Arthropoda; class Insecta; order Coleoptera; family Silphidae; genus Phosphuga; species Phosphuga atrata. The sequence continues at coordinate 13,530,027 of OX155905.1, forward strand.
TTCAAAAAATCATAATAAAATTCATACATTAACAATTTTGATAGTTCTAAAACGGAAAACCCCACATAAATCGGCTTGTTATATAGAACTTTTAATTTTTCAAATTGAATCGCGATCAAATTTTCGGTGAATGTTGAAACACTTTTCATATTCGGTTTAGCGAGAAGTGTTTCCGCGCCCGGTTTACGGCCAATATTTTCCCAATGATTGATAAGTTTAACATCCACTCGTTTATCTACATTTTCCATCGTTTTGCCAAATACGCTATTGTTCATTAATTTAAAAAAGTCTTTTTCAAAATCATTTTTAGCCGCCTGCCGTAAAGTAGTGTTTAAATCAATATATTGTTTTAGCCAATCAGATTGCCGGAATTCAATTATTCTATGGATTTTTGTAATTTTGAGTCCGTGATTTATTGACTGCTTTAAAGTTTTATAATGAACAATATACTTTTCTTTATTGTTTAAATTTGGAATAAGTTTTGTGTTATTAAATTTTGATTTTGGTGGAACCATGCTTTCAACGAGGAATGGTAAATCATTATGTAGGACCTGTAGTGATTCAGGATACTCGATATCTGCTTCGATGAAATAGCCAATAGGTGAATCATCGCTCATTTTCATCACGTCAAAGTCTAAAATTTCAGTCTCCGTCAACCATTTAAAACCGCCATAGGGAATTAGTTGGGAAAGTGCCCAGCCATATAAATTATTAGCATCCCAGTACGCTAAATACGTGCTAGGCTGATTGGGATTATACTCGGATAAATATTTGTTATTCGCCTTAGCGTATCTCAGTGAGGCTTGACAAATACCCCCTCTAATACCCTTGGATACGAAATGGTGCATGTCTATGTCGGTGAAAAGTTCTAAATTTATATCCGTCATTTTCAACATTGCATCCCAGCTTAGTCCGGGTGCCGTATAATAATGGGCCGGATCAAGCTGATATGTTGTGGTGCACACGTTGCGAAATTGTTCAAAAATGTCCGTCAATAGTAATACGTCAGTCTTTAAATATAGGTCGGAGTAATCTTTTAAATTTCGACAATTAAAAGTATTCCAAACGGTCTGTGCAAAATTGTATTCTTTGTCGGTGATGATATGATTATTTAGGTAGTCGTTAAAACAGTCCTTTTGCGGGATAGATGTCTCGGTCAATCTTTCAAACGAGTCCATGTGTTTATATGGAAAAACACCTTTTTGTCGTAATAACATAAAATGCTCATTGTCGGGGTAAAATTTTCTAACCTCTATGCATTGATCATCGCTCAAATTTCTCGCTAGTTTCTCCAAAGAGCTAGCCATAAATCTGAATGAATCTACAAATCTCAGTTTTATGTAAATTTTATTTTCCACCCCGTTTTTATCTACATATTCACCGACCGGTAGATTTTTGGTGATTGAAATATATTTCTCCTTATTTTGGGCAATGATATCGATTTTTTCCTCATCACAGCCAAACTCTTTAACAAATAAATGCGCATCATAATTTGACATATTGTGGAAGAAAACAGGAATCATTTTCGGAATTTTATAATTTAAATTACAATTTGAGTGGGCGGCTCCCCGAAATTTACCCGTTAAATGATCATGATCGGCGACTTTGTCTGGTACTTGTAATAATTTATTACATATATGACAAGAAGTGGCCGTATCGTAGGAATTTTGTTCATCTGCAGTTAATTTAATCATTGGAAGTGTGACGCTTAAATGATTCCTATATATTTCCTTAACATCTGCACAGAGGTTCTCGTAAAATAATTTCGGGCAATCTTCTCCGGTATAAGTGACAAATTTACTCAATGAATCATCAAATGAACATTTTATATTATAGGCAAAACTGTACGGTACATGTATATGTGTTTGGTTGGTATAGCTATTGTCGGGGTTTGGTGGACATGTATCCATCGGTTTTAAAATTGATTCAAAATCTGCATATACAACAAAGGGTATACGCATTTTTCTATCATAATTTTGGAATTTTAATATATCCCCCGGGATCATATCACCTCGCTTATCTTTTACAATGTCTTTTGTCGGCATAATAGTGTAAATTTTGTTGCAGTCATTCAATTTATGTTGATTAAAAGTCGTCTCGCTTGAAAAAAAAGTCAGACATCCATCACAAAGATATTTTTTATCGTGATGCGATGATATTTGGCTTCTTACAAGTCGCGAAATATCTTTTATCCATACATAATGGCCTTTAACACCGTCTTCTAAATATAATAAATTTACATGTCTTACCCTAATGTCATTAGTATGAAAAATTGGGCCTACAACGTCATGTTGTTTAGATTTAAAATTAAATTCTAAACCATAAACGTTAATGCTAATGTTGTTCATCTGTTCAAATTTGGAAATGTCTTTAATTTTAATTGGAAATTCTAGTCCGTCATAATTTAAAATTTGAGAGAAGTGAGGGTATGATGCCGGGCGATAGGAATGTTCATTCGCGGGGTGTAATGCGGATACAATGCTCCATAAGAAACAAAACTCGTCTTCGTTTTGAACATTGATACACGCTTTCCGGTCCCTAATCTCTTTTGGTAGTTCAATAAATGATGACCCACGTATAGGTTTATATTTATTTAGATTAATTTCTAAATGGGAAATCTCCCTAAGTGACCAACCCGAATCTTTCTCCTGAAACTCACCACATTTTGTTTTAATTGTTGCACACATAGAATCATAAATTTCGATAAAGTTACTCATGCTAGGTGTTATCTCGCGATACTTTGTATTGAATGATTTCAATTCACCCGCGGGGTTTTTTTCATTTATGTAAATACTAAATAGCTCTATATTAAATTTCAACCCGGAATTATATGACTTGATAACGTTTTCAATCATGCAACGTACAGTGCCCCTTAATTTACTAATAAAACTATCTATATCTATACCCGATCCATTAATCCTATAGCTTGCCACTCTGTTCTTGAAGCTAGAGCAAACTTCTATAACATCTTGTTTGAACGGCTTCACCGCCACCTGAAGATGTTTTTGCGACCGCAGATGTCCAGCGTACTTGCCTCTGGTTGCGAATTGCTGATCACATATCTCGCAGTGATGGGTCGAAGGGAACGCATGATCCAATTTAGCATTCTTCGAGGTGGAGGGTGAATCCTCAACATCTAGGGATCTCTTCGAAGTGGAGGGTGAAGCATCGCCATTCTTCTCAACGATTTTATGCTGTTGCTTCATATGACGTTTTAAGCTGCCGTTTCTTGTGAATGTTACAGCACACAATTCACATTTGAGGTTGATTTTCTGCATACCACCACAGGTTTTCAAATGGAGTCTAAGATTATGCTTGCTTGCAAAAACTTTTTGGCATTTACTGCAGGAGAACATTTTTTAAAAACTTGTATCTATGATGACGATTCGTTATCGAATGATGTTTTAGAGCTCTCAGCACGGTTCTTATATACGACGTTTCATGCATTAAAAAATATGTGGAAATTAGAACGTCACGGTTGAAAAACATTTACTTAATAAACACTATTTGCAGCATTGCATTTAATTGCGACAATAAACCAGTTCTAGGAATGCGGATTCTAATGTGAAAGTAAATTTATTGAGGTTGAATAATTAATTTAATATGTGATTTTTAATTTTAATTGTGATAGTAAACACTATTCAGTTTTAATAATGTGGATTTGCTAATCTAGTCTAATCTTGTCTAGTCTGGTGGTATTAACTAATCCAGTCTGGTGTTATCTAATCCAGTACCGTTCCAGGATGGAAAATTTAGTCTGACCTTATCTAGTCTGGTGGTATTATATAAAGCACATTGCATTGAAGTGTACATTCACTTTTAATGAGAATAATTAATTTTATATGTTATTTTAAATTTTAAATGCGACAATAAATACTATTCAGGAATGCGGAATTGCTTTTTCCAGGAAGGAAAATTTAGTGTGACTGGTGGTGGTATTAACTAATCTATATAAAAGGGTGATACAGAACTCAACCTAGTAGTTCAGTATTTAATCCCATAATCCACTAAATAGTCTTAGGCAACGAAATGTATAATATATATAAATAATATAATAATACCTTTTTTTAATATATTGAATTATAGGATGATCCCAATACATTTATAACTCTAATCCACTAACTCCAATAACTCCTGTAATTTTGTAATTTATATTTTAATTGCATCATTTTAATTGCGATAGTAAACACTATTCAGTTTTAATAATGCGGATTTGCTAATCAAGTCTAAACTTGTCTAGTCTGGTGGTGGTATTTTTCCTCATTATAAATGATTGCTATAATAAATATTATGTAGGAATGTGAATTTACTTTTCCAGTCTGGTTCTAGTCTGATAATATCTATTCTAGTCTGGCATTAACTAATCTAGTTCACTCTAGTAGTCCAGTATTTAATTCTCAATTCCACTAAATAGTGTTACGCAACCAAATTGCCAAGATATTTTAATTTTACAGGAATCTGAAAATTCACGCACCATCTGATGGTGGAAAAATTGAATTAAAGCGCTAATTAAAAGGAATCTGTAATTTTTTTTAAAAAAATTAAAAAAAGTAAATCTGTAATTTCACGCGCCACCTGTTGGTGAAAAATTGAACTCAAGTCAAGGTCACATCGAGGGCGACATCTACACATCCACGCTCGGCCGCGTACTGTACTATTTTGTATAGGATTCTCCCATAAGGTGCTTGCACCAAGATTTACATGTAATTTCCCATAAGGTGCGGGAGGTTGGCCTAGAACGAACTATCTTTCCCTACTCTCATATTTTTCCTATAGTTCAGGAGGAAAACCACATCCTAAACAAATATTTTTCCTTTAGTTCAGGAGGAAAACCGCTCCTAATCAACGGCTGCGGGTGTAATTTAATCAGTTTGTTTTCCAAAACCCCAATTCCCGTTAAAACTTTAATCTTACATTGAGAACATATATTCAAATCCGCGTTAAATTATATAAGATATAAATAATTTCCTTTAAATTCTCAATTGCTTATTTAAAATAATTCGGTTAAATTATTTTTTATTATGGCGCCCATTTAAAATGTTTTAAAGTGTGTATTTAATATTGTTAATAAAACCTTAGAGAGCTGAACAGAAATGAAGAGGTTTGAACGGGTGATAAACAGATATGAAGAGGTTTGAATAAGTAATAAATAGGTAACAAACAGGTTTGAACAGGCAAAAACAGATATGAATATTTTTGAACAGATAATCTTCTCAATTGCTTATTTAAAATAATTAAGTTATAGTATTTTTATAATAGGTTTAAACAGGTAGTAATCAAGTTTAATCAGCTAATAAACAGGTTTGATCAGCTAATAAACAGGTTTAAACAATAGTAATCAGGTTTAGTCAGCTAATAAATAGGTAACAAATAGGTTTAATCAGGTTTTATCCGGTTTTAGCGGATATGAAGAGGTTTGAATGGATCCTAAGTTGCTTGAGAGGATATTAACAGCTAATAAACATATATGAATGGAGTTTTGGAGTGTTCATTTTAAATAATTAATAGAAAACATATCACTTATCTTGATATTTGTTCTCTCATTTGTTATCAGAAATTGTGATAGAGGATTTACCTTCAACTATTTGAAGAGAAAGTGGGTGTATAATAAGCTTAACAAATATTAAGGATTTTATTTGAAAAACCATTAAATATTACAGCAGAATATTCATCAAAATAACAATAATTATGGTGGTAAACATGGAAATTTATTAGAAATGATGGGTGTTCCGGCAGTTTCTTGCTCAATGAATTTTTCGGTCGTTGTAGGAGGCATGGGAAGGGTGGGTGTGAATTCACCCTTCCCATGCAAGAATTCTTCAATAGAGCTACCACTATTCGCAGAAACCACAGACTCTATTTTCTTCAGGCACGCTCGCAAATAAACCTGTTTGACAATTGCAATGTTGTGGTCTATTTAAGAGTGCGTCCATTGATTCACCACTTTTTGAAATCCATCCCAAGCCACATAACGCAGACGCTACGGATGCGGCCGCAATTAAACTGGCAGGATAACATTCAAAATTCATATTCTCTAGCACAGAGAGTGATTAACGTTTTCGAATGATTCTTAGCTAAATCGTGTTTAATTCCTATCGAGTCGGCTGGTATTCTTCTGAGGATGTGACTGAGGAAATCCTGTGGAGTGACTGCGGCCATATCCCATTTTAATTTGTTAAGCACTAAAACTTCCCAGCGCCATAAATAATTTTTAGTAATACTATTAGCCGTATAGAAGGCTAAAGTTTAGAAATCAAGAGGTCTAGGTTCTCGTAGTTTCGAAGCCAACAACATGCATACAGCCCCGAGCAATTGCAGCTGATTCTTTCCGATGGGATAAATCATCAAAAAGCAATCCAAAAAGTTCATCGCTAAGGGAAACACATCCTCCTGACACTTTTGCACATCACAAACCTGCCCCATCCACTCGGCCACGAGCTTTCTCATGTCCGGTGTAACTTCCTTTTGAACATTGAGGAAAGAAGTTGGTATATACCTCTCCTCGATTTTGAGTAAATTAAGTAACACACGTTCATCCAAAAAGATTTGGATCAGCATAAGCTCGGTTCTCGATTGCGGGTGTTTCACAGCAGAATAAGTCGTTCATATTGTCCGATAGGTTTTAATCATAGATTTTTCTACGCACTTTCACTTAAATAACTAATAGGTTTTTCTTCGAAAATAATTATACAAAGTTTAGTTAAACGTTTGCACTGCTGATTTCCTCGTAGTTTTTAATATATTTATTCAACTGATTTAGTTCCCGAATGTAGATCTCCAACTCCTTTGCAGCTGATTGCGTAACTTATATTTTCTTTTCACCATGTAGTATTAATAATTACACTGTCGTGTTATCTCAATATCTTTTATGAATTTGTTTCTATTGTAGGAAATTACTTCATACATACATTCAACATTCTCACAGGTCTTTGCTACTACAGATGATTTGAGATAAAAGAGCATCTTTTCTTGTAAAAACTTTTAGACATTTACTACAGGAGAACATTTTTTAATCTTGATATCGATTTGCCGTGATAGGGGTCTAGTTTAGAACTAATAATTATTTAAAACGTAATAATATCTGAATGTATAGCGATAAACAGGAAACTGATTACGCGTATCTTATCATTTCCTGTGGCGGTTAAATTTTCTTACGCGACATCTCTAAATATTTCATAAATACCTATAATTGAAATTTCTTTACAACTAATTAGAGGGATTAGTGTTATAGAAAGCCTCCATTATTATCTATTTTAATTCATCCTTGTTCGGTTTTAGCAAATCTAGTTCAGTTTAGTCTTATCCAGTCTTAGCTGGTATGATAATATCTAATCTAGCCCGGTTTTAACTGATCTATTAGGAAGCTTGCTAGAGCCGTTCTGACACCAGATTCTCCACCATATCATTGCTAGAGCCGCACAAATCCCTATACCGACTAGAGCCTACTTATTATTTCTAATACCTCTAATCTCATATTTCTAGTCCCATGTATCTAGTTTCTAGTTGCGCCACGTCTAGAATTGCATTGCATTGAATTGAAAGAATTGATTTGATCTGAATTGATTTGAAATGAATTGAATTGAACTGAGTTGAGTTGAGTTAAGTTGAATTGATTTGATTTGGATTGATTTGTATTGCATTGAATTGATATGATATGAATTGATTTGAGTTGATTTGAATTGCATTGAATGAATTGATTTGGATTGATTTGAATTGATATGAATTGATTTGAATTGTTTTGGATTGATTTTGAATTGAATTGATCTAGATTTGGATTGATTTTGAATTGAATTGATCTAGATTGATTTGAATTGATTTCACTTGATTTGAATTGATTTGTAATGATTTGAACTGAATTGATTTGAATTGATTTGATTTATATTGACTTGAATTGATTTGAATTCATTTGAATTTAATTGACTTGAATTAATTTGAATTGATTTTAATTGATTTGAATCGATATGAATTGTATTGAATTAAATGAATTGATTTGGTTTGATTTGAATTGATATGAATTGAATTGATTTGATTTAGATTGATTTGAATTGAATTGATTTAGATTGATTTGAATTGATTTGACTTGATTTGAATTGATTTGGGTTAATTTGAATTGAACTGAGAATTGAAATGAATTGAATTCAGTTGATTTGGAATAATTTAAATTGAACTGGGAATTGATTTGATTTGAATTGAATTCATTTGGATTGATTTTAATTGATTTGAATTATTTTAAATAGAATTGATTTGAATTTATTTGATTTGATTTTAATTGATTTGAATTGAATTGATTTGGATTGAACTGAGTTGAGTTGAATTGAATTCAGAATTTAATTGAACTGATTTGAATTGAGTTGAATTTATTTGAATTGATTTGAATTGATTTGAATTTCATTGAATTGAATGACTTGATTTGTGTTGATTTGAATTGAATTGAATTGAGAATTTAACTGAATTGATTGATTTGAATTGATTTGACCTGATTTGAATTGATTTGGATTAATTTGAAGTGAGCTTGTAATTGAATTGATATGAATTGATTTGAATAGAATTTATTTGATTTGATTTGAGAGTTGCTTTGGATTCATTTGAATTGAACTGAGAATTGAATTCATTTAAATTGCATTGAATTGAATGAATTGATTTGAATTGATATGAATTGAATTGATTTGGATTGATTAGAATTGAATTGAATTGAGAATATAATTGAATTGATTGTTTTGAATTGATTTTACTTGATTTTAATTAAGTTGAATTGAACTGATAATTGAATTGATTTGAGAGTAGATTTGGATTGATTTGAATTGAACTAAGAATTGAATTGATTTGAATTAATTTGGATTGAATTGATTTGAATTAATTTGATTTGAATTGATTTGGATTGTTTAGAATTGAATTAAATTGAGAATTTAATTGAATTGATTAGACTTGATTTGAATTGATTTGAATTAATTTTGAATTGAACTGGTAATTGAATTGATTTGAGAGTTGATTTGGATTAATTTGAATTGAACTGAGAATTGAATTGATTTGGATTGAATTGATTTGATTTGAATTGAGAATTTAATTGAATTGATTTGACTTGATTTGAATTAATTTGAATTGAACTGGTGATTGAATTGAATTGAATTGATTTGTTTTAAGAGTTGATTTGGATTAATTTGAATTGAACTGGGAATTGAATTTATTTAAATTGATTTGGATTGAGTTGATTTGATTTGACTTGATTTGAATTGATTTGAATTGAATTGAGATGAATTGAATTGAATGAATTCATTTGGATTGATTTGAATTGTAATGAATTGATTTGGATTAATGAATTGATAATTTAATTGAATTGATTTAGATTAATTTGAATTGATTTGAATTGAATTGATTTGAATTGATTTGAATTGATTTGAATTGATTTGAATTGATTTGGATTGATTTTAATTGATTTTAATTATTTTGATTTGAATTTATTTGAATTGATTTTAATTGATTTGATTTGAATTGGTTTTGGATTGGTGAGGCTGGGCGAGAACGAATCATCTATCCCTACTGATGTTCTCCTCAATACAACCATCCTCGATGAAACACATCGTAGTACTTACCACTAATCTTCAGCTACATTTGATATAGTAGATTTTTGTGCAAGATTAGTAGTTTTTTCTATAACATAAAGTGCAATATTTAATTTTTTAGATTTTTAGTTTCGAATCTATTGTTTGAGATATAGTTACACCAATCATATTTATCATGTTTGCAGGAGCTTACAATTTTTTCACGATGATTGTTTTGCGCATGTTATGCACACGGAAGAAGCAGCTTAAACAATAATGATTTGCACACCTATTATAGCAAAACTTTACACAACTAATTTTACTTGAGGCCTTTAGCCTTCCAAATATCATTTGGTGTTCTTTATAACAGTCAACACACCGTCTTTTGATATCAGTTTTCTCGAGGGAATGATCACCATCTTTAGCGTTGTATGAACAAGCAGCTGATTAGTTTATTGAATCAGAAATATGAACATATTTTTCACTGTATTTATCAGTTTTCTCAATATGGTGTTCACTATCTTTAGCGCCGGACGAACAAACAGTTGATTGGTTTATCGCATCAGTAGCATATTTTTTACTGCTAATATCACGACCACCAACACAATTCTCAAACTTATTCATTTGACACCTAGGAAGTGTCTTGTATGATGATGATTAACTAGTAGATTTTCTAAGAAGACTCGAATCAGTGGTATAATTATGAACACCTTTCTCATTAAATCAATTCCCATCTTAATGATAAGACACCGGCGTTAATATTAAATTATAAATGCTATACACCTCTATCTATATCATGTAGAGTTCTTTACATCGATGAGGGTGTAATCCCTATGTAATCCCACGCTAAACAAGGTGTGAGGTCTATGTAACCCCACGCTAAACAGGGTGTGAGGTCTATGCAACCCCTCAGCTAAACAGGGTGTGAAGCCTACTTCCATCCACTTTTCATCTACTTGCATCTACTTTTCATCTTCTTGCATCCACTTTGCATCTACTTGCATCCACTTTAATCTGCTTGCATCCACTTTCATCTACTTTAGAATCTTATCATATCCCACAAATGCTTTCAGCTTTTAAACAGCTTTTAATTAGCTTTAATCTCAGTGGGTTGGGTTAGCATTAGGATAGGTTAGCATTAGATTAGTTGGGTTAGGTTATGGGAGGTTACCTGTTTAGCTAGGGGTTACATAGACCTCACACCTTGTTTAGCGTGGGTTTACATAGACCCCACACCGTCTTTAGCGTGGGGTTACATAGACCTCACACCCTCATCGATGCAAAGAACTCTACATGATATAAATAGACGTGTATGTATAGCATTTATAATTTAATATTAACGCCGGTGTCTTATTATCAAGATGGGGATTGTATTTAATGATTAAGGTGTTCATAATTATACCACTGATTCGACTCTTGAACACAGAAAATCTACTAGTTTATCATCATCATACAAGACACTTCCTAGCTGTCAAAAGAATAAAGTTGAGTATTGTGTTGGTGGTCGTGATAGTAGCAGTAAAAAATATGCTCCTGATTCGATAAACCAATCAACTGTTTGTTCGTCCGTCTCTAAAGATAGTGAACACCCCATCGAGAAAACTGATAATTACATTGAACAATATGTTCATAATTCTGATTCAATAAACCAATCAGCTGCTTGTTCATACAACGCTAAAGATGGTGATCATTGCCTCGAGAAAACTGATAGTGTGTTGGCTGTTATAAAGAAAAACAAATGATATTTGGAAGTCTAAAAGCCTCAAGTAAAACTAGTTGTGTAAAGTTTCGCTGTAATATGAGTGCAAGTCATAATTGTTTAAGCTGCTTCTTCCATGTGCATAACATGCGCAAAACATGATCATCGTGAAAAAATTGTAAGCTCCTGCAAACATGATAAATATGATTGGTGTAACTATATCTCAAACAATAGATTCCAAACTAAATATTACACTTTATGTAATAGAAAAAACTACTAATCTTGCACAAAAATGTACTATATCAAATGTAGCTGAAGATTAGTGGTAAGTAATACGATGTGTTTCATCGAGGCTGGTTGTATTGAAGAGAACAGCAGTTGTGAAAATGTTGAATACGCATATTGGGACATTATTACCTGGCCTAACGCCTCTATGATATCCTCTTTTATCATACCAATGTCTGAAAACAACGACTCGTTTTTTAAGTGCTTGATGTCTATAGAATTGTTTACCCGGCGACCGAATGATGAGAATTACTACTATTTGCGTAATTTTATCCAATAATCACAACATGAAAACTTTAAGGAATGGTATATATGGTATAGCAAACACGTGCGGGAAATATTCTGTGCTAAAATCTCCGAGGATGGTATAATGCAGTGTCTAAAATTGAACATTAAAAATAGTGAATTGTGGCGTGGATGCAGGTCTGTTGATGAGATTCTAAAATCGCCTTTCTACTGGGATAACACACGCTACTGGATAAACAATGTGGTTTCATTAGCGTGGGGACATTATCGTATAATTGAACCCGTCATTTCGAAAAGGGCATGAGTCTATGAATTAAAACTTTTCAGAATCAACAAAAATATGTTTCTCGTTAAAAAAGTCATTGAGGCGGAAGAAACTGAATATAGAGATTGTTAAATAAAAAACATACACGCTTTTTTGAATATTTATTTATTAAAAAAGAACAATTTTCATCAAGATATTTTGAATTAAATTTTTTGGACTTATGCCTTTTTCGAAATGACCAAAAATTTTAGTTAGTTAACTACTACATGTGGATCGTATTTTTCGTAATAGTTATTGTGGATGGAAGAGTTGAAAAGAATGGAATAGTTGCTAAAGGTGGAATAATAGATGAGGGTGAAATTGTATAATGAATTTTGACACTTGTATATGACAGAGTAAGTAGAATTGCGAGCTGCGCGATTCTTGTAGAAAGTTGCAAGATGTACAACTCCTAGTACACAAAATATTAACCAATAATTCATTCGTCTCAAATGATTTTAATGCTGTTAGGTTTGTAAAATAATATAATCAAACACTTTTGAGATGTACTTAATCATATAGTGTTGCCAATTGTCTGAAATCAAAGTGACTTTAATTTAAGGAGTGATATTAGAAATGAAAAGCTCCCAGCGTTAAAAAAAATTACTATATCTAACGATGTGATATTAGTTACTAAGGTGTACAATATGGACGATAAAAAATCAGCTGTGGAATAAAAGTGAAAAATGAAAAGTGAATTTAGTGAAATCTCACTAAAACTGTCATAACCTTTAAATTGATTAAGTGACATTTATGTTGTCAACTTTGACGTTCAACATAACCAACATATTGTTTTAATCAAGTTGGTATCTTATGTTGTTGAGTTACCAACATACTCAAACATAATCTCACCAACTATTTCTGGAAGTTACGTTGTTGTTTACGTTTTTTGTTAAACGAACGGTCTTTGCAGCACTGTTCTATATTGTATCGAGAGCTCGCGCTGCCGCGCGTATGTTATCTTTATTTATCTGTCCTCTTCGCGGCGGGCAACCTAATCTAACCGGAGTTAAACCAACGGTCCTTTTTCACATTGACTTGATGTTGTCTTGATTTATCTGTCCGCTTCGCGGCGGGCAACCTAATCTTACCGGGGTTAAACCAACGGTTCTTTTTCACATTGACCTATATAGAATCGAGGGCTCGCGCTGCCGCGCGTCTTGGTCTTCATCAGATAAATCAAGACCACACACTATGTATGTGGTCTTGATGGGGTGAATCAAAACCAGATAAATCAAAACCAGATGTATCAAGACGACATACGTGCTGCCGCAGGTATCTGGTCTTGGTCAGAAAAGGTACGTAGGGGTACGTACCCCTTCTCTGAATTTTGTTTTTCAATTTACATGGGTTTAAATGGGCTCTTTCGCCAAAACGGTTCGCTTTGGAAAAATGAAAATGACACAACTTTTAGATGAAAATCTGCTCTATAAAGTAGCGCTAAATGATTGTTTCTCAGACTCCGGAAAATTGGACAAAAAAATATATTTGCAAGAATTTCTTTATTAAAAAAAATCCTGTGTCCAGTCTATCGACCAAAAATATGAACAACAATAGAAACATGTACAATCTATATAAAACTTATGTAAAGTATATAAAACTTAAGGCGTTAGTGAAAAGAAAGAGCGCTCTGTAGATCTGTGTTAAAATTATTTCATGCAAACCCAAGGAAATGAGGCATATGATTTTTCGAAGACGAAGCAGAAAAGTAGACGACATTTTTAAGTTCATGCAGCACATTTTAATAGGCCTCAATGAGCACTATTCGATTTTAAAAAGAAAAACCGGATAAATTTCGAGATGGCTTTTCCTTCAGCCGTCAAGTGGTAGAACTGATTGTTTTTCAACAATAACTCTTTTGTTATACACGCTAGGAAGTCGCGGAATACACCTTTAGATTCCAAATTAAATGTGTAATTTTTAACTATTTTTGTAGGAAAGCCGTAATTCTCACCGTTTGGAAAATGTACCAATGATTACCAAATTAAATTACCAAATGACCCAAAAACTTACATCGTCCCCCATGTAAAATTAGCCGAATTTTAAGAATGTTCAATCAGAAATTTGTAAAACAATAGTTTTCTTTTATGAAATCAGTAAAAACTCTAATCAAATACGGCCGAGCTTACTTTTACTCAAGTAAAAGTGTGAATTTGCAAGAATATTCAATTGTTTCTAATGTAGAATTTTCCAACTTTAACAAATCTGAGAAATAAAATTTTCCCAGACACCATTCACCACAGAAAATGGAAGGAAACTTCGGGGGCGGAGTTGCTTATGCAACCGTTGCTAGCCACCCCGAATAATGGCAAATGAATTGCATTTTAAAAAAATCCTGGTAAAGCTCCGCTAAATAAATCCGCTAAATTTGCTCCGCTGGTAGAGGAAAGTTTACTCTATCGATTCCTGCTAGAAGAATTTATTAGATATGTAGTTTTATTAGATTAGATTTATAAGATTTATTAGAAAAGAAAACGCAAATGTTTGAAAATCAAGTAAACAGTTGGAGGGCTGATTTAAAACGTCGGTCACGTCAGGACCGTCAGCCGCAGAAAATTCATGCAACATATTTTAATAGAACTTGATGAGTTGTATTCGAATTTGAATCGAAAATGTCAATAAATATTGAAATGGCTGTTCCTTCCGCAGTGAAATGGTAAAACTGACAGCTTTTCGCCAATAACTCTGTAGATATACATTCGAGGAAGACGCGTGTTGTACCGTTGGAATCTAAATTCAAACTTAAAAGCTCCAATTATCTTAAAAAAAACTTTTATTCCACAGCTGATTTTTTATCGTCCATATTGTACACTTTACGTAAATATTGCGGCTTATGAAATAAATTTTAGAATTTAAATGTGAACGGAAGCAACTGTTTCTGATATAAAATGGTCTGAATTTTAAGAATCTGCTAAAAGAAAAGTGTAAAATCTTCGTTTTCTTGTAGAAAATTGTGAAAAATTGCGAATTTTGAAGTTGCTATGTTTTACTAATCAAGAGCCAGAATCGCCGAAATCTGCAATTTAGAGATTTCAAGAAATCTCTTTGAATTTGATTTAAATTTCAGCCTAAAATTGAGCGAAAAATCAGAATTTTGATTTAAATTCTTTTTCTTCATTTTATCTTCCCACAAGCAAACGAATAATCAAACGGATAAACTTCAACAATGACATTTGCACATAACCTGAGCGAAAATAGTGTCAAAATGATCACCTGTAAGTGTAAATTGGCGATTCAGCGGCAAGCTATGGTCGTAGTTTTTTTGACCTGGAGTGCGAATCCGTTGATGGATTTGAGAAATTCAAACGCCATACTGTGGGCCTTTTCACCGGGCATGCACTTGTCGGACTGGAAATGTAAATTTTCTTTTTCCCGTTTCCGTTTGAAGAGGTGAAAAAAAAGTGACTTTGCGAATTGAGGCCTGCGGAACGTCCCCGGAGGTGTAATGCGCCGAAAGAGGTGTTGTTCGAAAGTAGACACGTGGGGCTATAATTCCCGAAAAGAACAATACAATTCTAAAACATTTCACCGAATATTGAAGGTTTCAATTTGCTCAATTCTGAAAAATTCGCTTCGAGTTTGGTCGGGCGTCGAGACCCCCAAATGCAATCGAGCGGTGCGTCGTTCCTATCGCCTCATAGACCTAGAATATATAGAGAACGATAGCCTCATAGAGAACGAAAGCTCTATTTACAAACCGCCACCGTGGCCCTGCTATTTAATTCAGCGAATCCCGGAAGTTTCTCGCGAGCGTCTGCAAAACATGTTTTTTTGGGCGTCCCGGCGCCATCCAGCGCGCAATCGCAAGCAAACTCCAAATCAAACTAAAAGGCACTATGCCGAATCGATTGGTGCTGGTCCGGTCCCGATCCGACTGTTGGGTATCCCAGGAGAGGGATCCCCGCAAATTAGGTGAAAAAAACACCGCGTTTTTTCCGATTTTTGTGTTTTTTTAAATTGACCCAGAGCGGGAACAGGATGCCGAAGGTACCAGATTCTTCCACCGCCGGTTGCGGGTAAACATCTCGCATCGAACGAACCGGTTTGGAGACACAACGCTCTTCTATCAAGAGAACGGCTTCCACAACAGTGATGGAAAAATCGGTATTTTTTTCTCTCACATTTTCCACCGCACCGGGTGAGCCGACGGTCGCGTACTTTTCCGGATGACGTCAAAAAACGTGAAATCGACGCGGCAAGAGGACGTAGTAAAAAAATCGAGCCGCTGACCAAAATTGCTCCTCAAAGGTGCTAGAAACGATATCCTGTTCTTGGCACCTGGAGGACGCCGTGTGGGACTTGCGAGCGGCAGACAGACACGGGTCGAAGGCCCGTTCAGTTTTACAACAGAAAATGACAATTTCAGATTTCGGCGCGCAAGAGGAACGGAGTTTTTACGGAAAAAGTGAAAAATTTAAAACAAACCTACAGCCGCCCCCTGCGGGGGCGGAACTTGGTAAGGCTCGTCAAAAAAAACCTAATTTTTTGTTCAATTCACTGGAAAAAATTCTAGACGTAAACCGCATTTTTTGACAATTTTTCTTAATTTTCAAAAAATCTTGATTTTTTGACCAGGGAAGGTACAAAAAAACCTTACTCGATTAGTATATTGTAATCATCATTTTCCAGTAATTTTGGCTATTTTTATTTAATTATGTAACAGTTTTCACTATTCCTGCCACCAGAGACTATTTTTCTAGGTTTAAAAGCATTTTCGGCAAGCTCACAATAAAGGGATGAAAGATGCGTTTCGTTTCACTT
Source organism: Phosphuga atrata (assembly GCA_944588485.1). Lineage (NCBI taxonomy): Eukaryota > Metazoa > Arthropoda > Insecta > Coleoptera > Silphidae > Phosphuga > Phosphuga atrata. The sequence continues at coordinate 13,546,861 of OX155905.1, forward strand.
GAAAGAGGCATAAGTCCAGGACTCATGCCCTTTTCATTGCTTTTTAAGTTGACTTGTGGTGTATACACATGTGCTTTTTTCGCATGGAATATGTAAAACGCTTCAATGAATAAAATGACGTAAAAAAGTAATATTTCAAAAAAGTGTGACTTGTGCCCTTTTCGAAATGACGGGTTCAATTAATTGTGATAGTGAATAATATTAGAATTATATTAATAGGAATACATTTTATTGATTAAATTTTATCTTTTTAATACCCTCAAATCTTCCTTTGGTAAAAATATATATCAATATTACATCTACGCTCAGGCTGAAAAACATTTAAAGTGGGCAGTATAATAAAAGAAGATATATAAACACATAATGCTTTTTATTTGTCTAATCCTTATCATTAAATAAAAAAAAACAATATTGATAATTACAAGAAAAAACAATTTTCCATCATTATTTTAATATTCTTTTTGTGGTGTTGAAAATGTTTAAATATTAAAATTAAAAAAATAATTAAAAAGATTAATTTACTTTTTCTACGATTCTCTTATCATTTGTTGTGTATGAAAAATTTCCTTATCAATATTACATAGATGCTCAGGTTGAAAACATTTAAATTGGGTAGCATCATAAAAGAAGATATATAAACATTTTAATAAAACATTTTATTAGTATAATCCTTATAATTAAAAAACAATATTCACAACAAACAAAACACTTTTCATAATTTCAAGAAAAAACATTATTTACAATTAAATAAATATGTATATATAAATATATATATATAAATATATATATATATATATATATATATATATATATATATATATATATATATATATATATACATATATATAAATATATATTATATATAATTTCACATTGGGGAATTTATCACATTGCGATTGCATTATTTTTTTGTATTTTGGAGTGGCCCCACGCAAGAGTATGTACGCCATCGGCGCAGATGTAACGTTTATCGTCATTGCTGCTTAGTGCAATTTTATTTTGCTCGATGGCAAATATGTCGTGTTTGTAGCTCCTAAATGTCTTTGTTTACGATATATTTTCTCCCCGGTGAGCAAACACTTTTTATAATCCTCGCCACTAATGTCTTTATTCACAACTCATTTTTTCACACCTTTAGCCTTCTTCTTCCAATTTGCTTTATCCCTCTCTGTGCAATGAGCATACATTTTCGCTCTTATCCCAACATGTTCAAACATAATCTCACCCGCCAACTCGTCCTTCATTAAGCCTAACACACCTTTATTTTTTAGCGGCATATCGAAAACGTTATCAGACCCGTAATTGCTAGTATCAAATTTATCAATGTTCTCCTTGATATCTGTGTAAAGATCGTCGGTTTCAATCAATAAAATGAAACTGTCGGTGTCACAGTAGCAAAGAGTAACTTTGACGTAATACTTTGGGTTCAAAAAATCGTAATAAAATTTATTCATAAACAATTTCGATAGTTCTAAAACGGAAAACCCCACATAAATCGACTTGTTATAGAGAACTTTTAATTTTTCAAATTGAACCGCGATCATATTTTCTGGAAATGTTGAAGCACTCTTAATATTCGGTTTAGCGAGAAGTGTTTCCGCGCCAGGTTTACGGCCAATATTTTTCCAATCATTAGCAAGTTTCACATCCACTCGTTTGTCTACATTTTCCATCGTTTTGCCAAATACGCTATTTTTCATTAATTTATAAAATACTTTTTCAAAATCATTTTTAGCCGCCTGCCGTAAGTGTTTAAATCAATATATTATTTTAGCCAATCAGATTTTTGTTATATTTGTGGAGAAAAGATCAACCTATCTCTAGGTCTATCAACCTACCTCTTTCAGTTTTCAAAAATAATTTATCAGGCGACGGTTACCGGCCCTCAAATTCATACCAATACAGAGAGTAAGAAATTCAAATAAAATTTTCTTTGTTTTTACCACAAATTATACACAATTAGTGGTAAAAACGTTGTCAATTTTACAATTCCAAGTATGGATGCCATGTAGTAACAGTCGCATACCATACTGTTCATCAAATAACTATAGCTTGAAAAGCCTAAGTGGTACATTAAAAAAATCTTTCAGTTCTATATAGATTATAGATTTTCTATTGAAATTGTCGTTTTGGTATCTTCGGGGCCGATAGCCTTGGCGCAGGATTTAATTAAAAAACTATAAGTTGAAATTATTCAAATCTCTTTCTGATTCCTACCAAACTCGAACCAACACTGCTCGATAAATTAGATTTTCATCAAATTTTCGTGTGCAATTTTTATCCTTTCTATCCCCAGATCAAACCTTGCGGCCGCGCGACCTCTCGATCCATATTATAAAAAATTGCAATAGGTGTTGTTAAACCTAGATTAGGTTAGAACACCTAGATCTAAAATAAGCTAAAGTGACAAAGTCTGTTGGTCTAACTTAGGCTGAGTTACATACCGCGAGGAGGCAGGAAAAATAAATCAAACTACATGCGGGAGCGCGACCTCTAGATTCAAAATAAGATAAAGCTAAATATTGGTTTAACTAAGGCTAGGCTATTAGGTTGCATGCCGCAAAGCGCCAGATACATCCAGAAACATACGCGTCCCTTGAAGTCAAACTGGAACTGATAGTAGCAGATTAAAATAGTTACAACTTGAAAACTGTAATACATATAATTAAAACTGTTTCAGGTCTATTAAGATCATAGATATTTCTATTGAACCAATTTGAACAGTTTGGAATTTTCATGGTCGATAACCTTGACATTGGTTTTTTTTAAATAAAGACGTGCATTGAAAATCAAGTCAACGTTGACATCAACGTCAGTTGAGTAATTTATTGGTTATGAATTTTTTTGGTGAGACTTTTAGTAACATAAGTTTAGTAACATAGTAACATTAGTGTTGCTAATTGTCTAAAAGCAAACTTACTGTAATTGGAGGAGTGATATTGGAAATCAAGAGTTGCCAACCTTCATGAAAGGAAGTTAATATATATGATGAAGTGACGTTAGTAACTAAGGCTAACAACTTTGACATAAAAAGGACTTTGTCGATACAGCTGACTTTCTTTAACATGGTTATATTATTTGTCAAACGTGACAGCATTAAAAGCATTTGAGACGAATGAATTATTAGCAAATAAATTGTTTAGCAGGAGTTGTACCTCTTGCAACTCCTCTTAATGTGCACACACATACATACAACTTAAGCTTATGCTGAAAGCGCCACAAGAATCGCGTATCTTGCAATTCTGCTTACTCTTTCATATACAACACGTTCCACATATATCATGTGGCGCTGAAAGCGCCACAAGTGTTACACACTTCAAATAGTTATTTACATTAGAGTGCGGAGACCTTGATTTTACAATGCAACAGCTCGTTTGGGAAACGAGCCCGAAGGACGAGTTCCCCATTTGCTGGAGCATTGTAAAATCATTTCCGCACGAAATTTGTATAAGATTTTTTGGCCTACAATTATTATTTAAGAAACATATAAATTTAGATTAATTACAATATTGGAAATTATTTAATTTTTTAATGTTGGTACTCACAAACTTTGACATTTTTACTAATTCAAAGTTATTAGGTACATAATATGTCATTTTTCCAAATGTCAGACGCACAGTAAAATTTAAAAAATCACTCTTATTTTCTACATTATCGTGACAAATATGGTGTAAAGTAGCGTTGTCTACATTAGATTTTATTGTCTTATACTTAATTTATTTTTTAAGTGTCCCTGGAAGGTTAAAATTTACTGCTCACTTTACCGCATCGTAGCTGTACTTTGCAACATTGTATGTAAAAATCTAGTTTCGCTGGACGTATACACGATGTCAAAGCTAGCTTTACAATTCAGGAGGCCAAAAATGTATTATACAATTCCACCCTCATCAATTATTCCACCTTTAACAACTATCCCATTCTTTCAACTCTTCCAACCACAAAAACTATTCCATTCCGATAAAATCGATCCACATACTACTAGTAATAATCTATTTGAGTAAGCAGACGGGAAGCATATTAAAATACCAGCTGGCTCGTACGAGATAACATATATTGAACTCTTCCTGCAAAATCAGCTTATTAGCGGAACCTACGTCGAGAAGATCGAACGAGATATGGTGTTAATTAAACCCAACAATAATACGCTAAAGTGTGAAATAAAGAGTAAATACGATATTAATTTCACTCCTAGTCGCTCAATAGGGAGATTGTTGGGCTTTTCTGCAAGAAAGTTAGCAGCTAATCAATTACACGAGTCAATTTTTTAGTCAATTTACCAGTTATAAAAGTTAATAGTATTCGAGTTGAGTGTAACATTGTGCATGGTGTTTACTACAATAACACGCTATCACATACTATATTTGAATTTGCACCTAATGTTGATCCTGGCTTTGCAATAAATATTAAACCAAGAAATATTATTTACTATTATTTATCACATTAACAATTCTCGGCAGTCCTGTGAATTTTAGAGGTGAAAAAAGACTAGTACGTTTAGAGCTGAAGAGTATTAAGTGAGAGAGAGAGATGGGAATTAATTTTCAAGGAAATCGTAAAAAAGCAGCTGTTTTGATCAATTCCACCACTCGACAATTAGATCTCAAAGAGTTAACACCTATATTAAAAAATAAACTATTATCTCTAGGATATAAGTTAAAGCGATAGTATGGAAAAAATAAATATATTCTCCAAAGTTGACTATGTGGAGACTATTACAAAGAGTGAATTTCACACACATCAACCTCTGCCCACCCAGCTCAAAACTATCGAAACAATGATGAGATTCGTATAATGATACAACACCAAGATATTTACACTTGTCCGAGTAAAATTTATATTTATGTGAACGGAACCGTTAATTTTCCGAAACTTATGCCACCAGCAACTACGCACAACTTTGAGTTTGTGAAAAATGCATATGCGATTTTGTTTGATGAAATTGCTATGAATTGAATGGAGTTGAAGTAGATAAGAATCGAGATGAAGGAATTACAAGCACGATGAAAGGATTACTCTCCAACACCAAGCGATATATACTTGATCTTTGCGGCTGAGCTGAAAATGCTAAAAATGTTACATACTTTGATAAGAACAAAAGGTTCTATGCTCTAATTCCAATGAAATAATTATTAGGTTTTGCTGAGGATTATGCAAAAATATTAATGAATGTGAAGCAGGAATTAATTCTACTACGTGCTAGAACTGACGTGAACTGCTACAAAGGAGATGCAAATATAACTCTCAATATTGATAGAAATTACTGGAGAAATCCCCATCTCCAACTTAACGACGAAGCTCGATTGAATGTATTGGACAAACTCTATGGGGATAAACCGATATTAATACCGTTTCGTAAGTGGGAGTTGCATGAACTACCTACTTTAAAAAATACCGATATAGATATCTAGTCTATAAAAACATCTACAGCTCTGGAGAAGCCTCGAGATGTTATAATTGCACTGCAAGAGGGGCGAAGGGATACCCATGTAAGAAACGCATCCAAATTTGATAATGCATCATTGCGAAATATGAAAATTCATCTAAACTCGAATTCATATCCGCATGATAATTTAAATCTTGATATGAATAATGGTGATTATGCTCAACTCTATTACATGTATGCCAATTTCCAAAACAGTTACTATGGTGGTGGTGTAAACGAGCCAATATTGGATATGGTTCAATAGGGAAAATGCAAGAGATTTAGATTTACTTGATTTTTTTACCACCGATACCTTATGATCTTGCAATTACACCTATACCATTATTTTCTAATTTAGTTTGTATTTAATTCCAAAAATTAAAATCAAAAAGTCCAAAATATGCGAGCGAAATTCAAATTTGCGAAACGCATCACCATTGGTCGAACCGAAACTAAGGACTGTGACGCACACGTTATGACATTTAAAGAAGTCAATATTCACTGTGCTGTTTTGCAGTGCAATATTGCTGTAGTTTTTCTTGTGTGTTAGTACCTAGTGCCATTTTGGTCTATAGTGATATTATAAATTATCAAGAACAATGACGGAAAGTGGTTTTGTTGAAGCACAATCGGACAATTTACCAAAAATAGATGCATTTGTGATGTGCTCTGAGAATAACCAAACTGCATTGCTAATAAGTATATTAAATGATTCATTTAATTTTAATTTCTTTAAAGTAATTAGTATGCCTATAGTTGGAAGTGGGATGCTTTCACTTAAAAGTTTTATTAAATGATATGATTGTTTGGGTAATAATTTCAACATTTTAGGCTCTTTTTCTATGGCAGTTACTGTACCAATTTGCATTACATTTTGTAAATGTTTTTCATCCTCCAAATCATCTTGCCTCCAAATTAATTCAGATGAGCTACATGATGCATAATCTGGGGATATCACTGAAGAATCAGAAGAAATAGATGCCATGCCACTATCAACTGGGTTATCTGTAAATAACTTCCTAGCTGATTTTATTGGTGACGTTGCAATATTTTGTAATAAAAGACGAAAAAGAAATAGAGCAACATTTTTCTTTTCCCTTCTTAAATTTACTTGAACACCTTTACTTCTGTGACTTTGACTTAATATTTACTTGTAGAGCTTTGTCATTAGTATTACTAGAGACTTCAATCTGCTCGGTTTCAGAGACATCCATGCCAAAGGTACTGGGCCTTGCTCGATAATCATCACTTTCTTCAATATGATAACTACTTTGCCCGGCTTCATAGTAACTTGTTTTTGGTGATTCAATTTCTAAAACGTTTGTACTTTTGACAGCTACTAGTGGCAATCCTTGTCTTTTAATAGCACATATTCCCTCTTGTGGTGGTGACATATTTTCTTTTTAGCATTGAGATATATGAAGCACAACTCTTTTCTTGAACCATAGTATAACTTTTTGCCCTTGTTGTTTCATGATGTATTGAACATAATTTGTTGTATCTTCCTCAATCTGAAATAAATTCAACATTTAGTAAAACCCTGGAAGAACACGATTTCGGAGATATTTCATTTCTTCTTATTACTTTACACTAAAACACTTTATCTGTTAAAAAAACACTTTATCTGTTGTACGTATATTAGTGTTTTTGCATTCCGATTTGCATTCAACAATATCTATTACAGGTTTTTTTAGCTTTTTCCTTTATCGAAATAGCGATTCAAACTGAAAATACTTAGCTGTCAAAAGTGTAAGTAACTGTCAACATTGCAAATAGTAAACAACACTGAATGACAATAGAGAGCTGTGACGTCATCCAAAGCACGCGAAAAATTGAAACGTTCAAACAGGTCAAATTTAATCGGTATTTTATATAATTTTTAAAAAATTAATTGAAACACTTTCAACAGTATTTATGTTTTTTACTATGTTAAAACGAAGTAAAAAGTGAATTAAGCAAATAAAAAAAATTGATGCATATTCCATATTCAGAGATCATATTCTTTTTGTATTTGATGTATCTAAACAAAATGAGAGTAATAAATCATCAACTGTTGATTTAAAAATTGAATTTGAAGCTACGCAAGCATCCAAACCAAACACTCGTGCCTATTGCCTTATTTTGTGTGATGCCATCGTTGAGTGATGCCATCGTTACACTCCATTGTCAGGAATAGTTCGAAAATTAATTTAAAACTCATGATGACGAATAGTGTATCATTTTTAATAATCTCTGACGGAGAGGATATTGTTGAAATTTGTATTATTGAGACTCAGTGTAAATCTAGAAACGGTCTGAATCTCAGTGTGAATCTCGAGTGGTTGAGGGAAGCTGCAGATCGTGTTCGCTTTCGTAGAAGAATTAATCATTTGTAAAAGTTGCTGGGACAAATACTGAGAAAGAAGTCCATATGGCTAGACGATTTATTATAGATGTTCAAGGATTTAGTGTGAATCCAAAATGTACACCAAAAGAACTTTCAATCAGATCATTCTATGTGGATAATGTAGATACCTACCTATTCAAACCGTCAACACCTTTCCAATCTCTTAACGAAGCAGATAAGAAACAAGCTTAGTGGTTGGAGAATTACTATCACGGTCTTAAATACAGCGCTGGAAATTTATCGCCAAATCTGTTTCAAAATATTTTAAGGTTTCATATTCAGCATTCAGATAGTTTTAATATTATTTTTGTAAAAGGATATATTCCAAGACTTAAAAACTGCTGTAATCGTGAGAATAGTCGATATCAGAGAAGTTTATAGCGGACTATATAAATATCGATTGTTTTGGATTCCTAAATATATATTCTAAGATATCTTAAAATTATACAGGCATATACTCACGCGTGTTATATAAACATTTCATGTGTTTAGGATATTCACGCTCCGACTGAAAAACAAGTGGGTAGCATAATAAAAAAGAGATATATGTTATATTGACATTTATTATAAATATAAGCATTATTAACAATACAAAATATTATTAGTAGTTACAATAAAAGAATATATATTTTATATATATATATATATATATATATATATATATATATATATATATATATATATATATATATAAACATAATATATGAATCTATTACAATTATAGAATGCGGCAATTGCCCCATGCGAAAGAATTTATTCCGTTAGGGCAAATATATCGTTAATCGTCATTGCTACTCAATGCAATTTTATTTTGTTCGATAGTATATATGACATGCTTGTAGCTTCTAAATATTTGCTGTTTGAGATATATTCTTTCCCCGGTTAATATACATTGTCCAAAATCCTCACTACTAATATCTTTATCCACTACACTTTTTACACCTTTAGCTTTTTTCTTCCAATTCACTTTATCCCTGTCTGTACAATGGGCATACAATTTCGCTCTTATCCCGACAAATTGAAACATAATCTCATCCCCCAACTCGTCCTTCATTAAGCCTAACACACTTTTATTTTTTAACGGCATGTTGAAAACGTTATCAGATCCGAAATTGCTGGTATCAAATTTTTCGATATTCTCTTTGATATTTATATAAATATCGTCCGTTTCAATCAATAAAACAAAACAGTCGATGTCACAGTAGCATTGAGCAACTTTTCCACCGCACTTAGTTTTCAGAAAATCGTAAAAAAAAACTCGTACATTAACAATTTCGACAAATCCAAAACGGCAAACCCCACATAAATCGGTTTGTTATAAATGAGTTTTAACTTATTAAATTGGATGGCAACTAAATTTTCCGTGAATGTTGAAACACTTCTCATGTTCGATTTAGCGAGAAGTGTTTCCGCGCCAGGTTTACGGCCAATATCGTTCCAATGAATGATAAGTTTTACATCTACTCCTTTATTCACATTCTCCATTGTTTTGCCAAATACACTATTATTCATTAATTTAAAAGTCTTTTTCGAAATCGTTTTTAGCTGTCTGTCGTAAAGTTGTGTTTAGATCAATATATTGTTTTAGCCAATCGTATTGCTTGAATTCTATAATTCTGTGAATTTTTAGTAAGTGATTTATTGCTTGCTTTAAGTTTCTGTAATGAACAATATACTTTACATTGTTGTTTAAATTTGGAATAAGTTTTTGGAATAAGTTATTAAATTTTGAATCTGGTGGAGCCATGCTTTCAAGGAGGAATGGTGGGGCCTGTAGCGATTCAGGATACACGATGTCTGATTCGATGAAATAGCCTATAGGTGAATCGTCACTCATTTTCATCACGTCAAAGTCTAAAATTTCAGTCTCTGTCAACCATTTAAAACCGCCGTAAGGCATTAGTTGAGAAAGTGCCCAGCCATACAAATTATTCGCATCCCAGTACTTTAAATATGTAGTGGGTTGGTTCGAATTATACTCGGATAAGTATTTGTTATTCGCCTTAGCATATCTCAGTGAGGTTTGGCAAATACCTCCTCTAATATCTTTGGAGATGAAATGGTTCATGTCTATGTCCGTAAAAAGTTCTAAATTTATGTCAGTTATTTTCAGAATAGCATCCCAGCTTAGTCCAGGTGCAGTATAATAAAGGACTTGGTCAAGCTGATATGTCGTGATACAGATGTTTCGGAATTGTTCAAAAATGTCCGTCAGTAATAATACGTCTGTCTATAAATACAGGTCAGAGTAATCTTTTAAATTTCGACAATTGAAGGTATTCCAAACAGTCTGGGAAAAATTATATTCTTTGTCGGTGATGATATAGTTATTTAAAGAATCGTTCTTGTACAGTAAAGAAGCAGTCCTTGTGCGGTAAAGATGTCTCAGTCAACCTATCGAATGAGTCCATGTGTTTGTATGGGAAAACACCTTTCTGTCTTAATAATACAAAATGTTCATTGTTGGGGAAAAATTTTCTAACCTCTATGCATTGTTCATCTGTTAAATTTTTCGCGAGTTTCTCCAACGAGCTGGCCATAAATCTTAATGAATCGATAAATCTAAATTTCTAATAAATTTTATTTTCTACCCCTTTTTATCTACATATTCACCAACAGGTAGATTTTTGGTGATGGATATATATTTTTCATTATTTGGGGGGATGATATCAATTTTTTCCTCGTCAGATCCAAATTCTTTAATAAATAAATGAACATCATAATTCGACATGTTATGGGAAAATACCGGAGAAAAAGATCATTTTAGGTATTTTATAATTCAAATTACAATTTGAGTGGGCGGCTCCCCGAAATTTACACGGTAAATGATCATGATCGGCGACTTTGTCTGTTGCTTGTAATAATTTATAACATATGTGACAAGAAGTGGCCGTATTGTATGAATTTTGCTCATCTGCAGTTAATTTATCATCGGAAGTACAACGCTTAAATGATTCCTGTATAATTCCTTAACATCTGCATAGAGGTTCTGACAAAACAATTTCGGACAATCTTCCCCGGTATAAGTGAAAAATTTACTCAATGAATTATCGAATGAACATTTTATATTATAGGCGAAACTGTATGATATGTGGATATGTGTCTGATTAGTATAGCTTTGTCAGGGTTCGGCGAGCATGTATCAATAGGTTTTAAAATTGATTCAAATTCTGCGTATACACCAAAGGGTCATATATCCCTGGGCGTCATATCACCTCTCTTATCTTTTACAATGTCTTTCAATTTATGTTGATTAAACGCGAATTCAGTTGAAAAGAGGTTAAACAGCCGTCACATAAATATTTTTTTCTACAATCTAGCGAGATTAAAATCTCTTATTACAAGCGGTGAAATCTTTTTAATATAAACCTTCTTCCAAATATAATAAATTTATATGTCTTTCCCTACTCTCATTAGTATGGTAAATTGGTCCTACTACGCCATGTTGTTTAGATTTAAAATTAAACTCCAAGCTAAAAACGTTAATACTAATTTTATTTAGCTGTTCAAATTATGAAATGTATTTAATTCTAAGCGGAAATTCTAGTCTGTCATGTTTTAAAATTGAAGAAAAGTGGGGATATGATGCCGGGCGATCTGAATGTGTATTCGCGGGGTGTAATACGGAAACAATGCTCTATAAAAAACAAAACTCGTTTTCATTCTGAACATTGATACATGCTTTCCTAACCCTAATCACTTCTGGCAGTTCAATAAATGACGACCCACGTATTGGTTTATATTTATTGATATTCATTTCTAAATGGGAAATCTCTCTTAGTGGCCAATCCGAATCTTTCTCCTGAAACTCCCTACATTTGGTTTTAATTTTGGCACACAAACTGTCATAAATTTCAACAAAGTTACTCATGCTACGTGTTATTTCGCGATATTTTGTGTTAAATGACTTTAATTCACCCGTCGGATTTTTTTCATTTATATAAATACCAAAGAGTTCAAGGTCGAGGTCGGAGGCGGGTCCAGAACATACTATCTAATGATGGGCAAACTCGTATTTTTGTTAACTCGAGTTAACCCGGTTAAAAATTTGCGTAACCCGATTTCAAACCGAGTTATCCAATCCGAGTTAGCAGAAAAATATGAAGTTTATTATAAATTAGATTCTGGACGCCCATGGTCTTAATTGGCACCTATAAGCAAACCATTTTATTTTTCGACCATTAATTTTCATAGAACTGTTTTTTTTTTGCAGGAACATACACAATGTGTAATGGATATTAAACGATACTAAATATTTATATATATATATATATATATATATATATATATATATATATATATATATATATATATAAATATATATATATATATATATATATATATATATATATATATATATATATTATAAATGAAAATGATGAAATGATATATATTAAAAATGAATTTATAAATAAACAAGCAACAAAAAAAATCAACAAAATCTGTAATACCTAAATATGACTTAAATGGAACTAAATTTTTTGATTACATAACTGAAAGCTACTATTTTAAGAAAAACTATTTTTAATCAAACTATTGTGTGGTATTAAGAAATAATATTTGGTTTACTCTCTTTGGTGCTAAGCGATTTCGTCTTTCGTTGCATAAAATGCCAGCTTTCGAAAATAATCTTTCTGTGGGAATGTAGCCGGTATACAAAGCTATTTTTTCGCCATTTTAAACAATGCTAGAAATTTGGATATTTGCGAACTAAATATGGCATTTCATCAACGTACTGTTTTACTATCATAGCAGCTGTAGAATATGGAGTACACTTTTCGTTCGATTTTGTTATTTTTTTATCCACAACAGCCCAAATGTCATTATCTGAACAGGTCAATTCAGATACAGTAGCAGTAGAAGTTGATGGTTGTTCTCGTATATGTGAGGTATTTCTTGAAACTGATTTATGTCCTGTAATTCATTTATTACCCACATTTGTGCATTTTTAGCATTACTTTCTAATAAGAATGCTCTTTTCTTAAATCTAGAGTCAACAAAACTATGGCTGCTGTTCTATTATTTTCAAAAATTCCAAGTCGTTTTTCTACTACATTGTCAAGAATTTGTAAAAACTTGCCTGACTCTGTTAGTGGAGTTTTGCTGTTTACAGCCTTCCTGAGAGCAAATACAAGAGGTATAACAGAAGACAGGGGTGGAAACAAACCACACCAAACCCGGACTCGCTTCCCCCTTCATTGGAAGAAGTTGGCCAGATCATTCAAGTTCTTAAGAATAATAAGGCAGCTGGAGAGGACTCTATCGTTGCTGAACTGTGGAAAGGTGCTGGAAACAATGCCGTACGCAAACTAACCTAGATCATCCAGGACATCTGGGAAACAAAGAAATTACCACCAGATTGGAAATCTGCTCTGATCCATCCGCTTCACAAAAAGGGAGATTTTACGGATCTAAACAACTACCGTGGAATTTCTCTCGTCCCGGTAACATACAAGATTCTCTCGAAGGCGTTACAAACAAGGGCAGAAAATCAGTTGGATAGTCAATTGGGAGAATACCAGGAGGGCTTCAGGAAGACCCGATCCTGTATTGAACAGATCCTCAATCTTAAAACTGTACTTGCATACTCCAAGATGAGAAACCGCAAGGTGGTCGTCACCTTTGTTGATTTTAGGAAGGCCTACCATTTCATTGATAGAGAAACGCTTAACAAAGTACTCCAGGAACTAACACTCGACAAGAAAACCCGCAGACTCATCCTAGAAACTTTGACCAACACCCATTCCAAGGTTAAATTTAGAGGCGAGATTTCATAAAGCTTCGAAATAAAAACTGGAGTGAGACAAGGAGATGGACTTTCCCCACTTCCCTTCATCTGTGTGCTTGAAAAGGTTATGAGAGAATGGCGCAAGGAACTGAACAATTTGGGTGCTCAGAGTGGTATCTACCTGGGACGTAAAAATGATGAACTGCTTGTAGATTGCCTGGCCTTTGCAGATGACACTGTTTGCTGATTCTTTTGAGATGGCAACAATGCAGGTAAACTGCCTCAGAAAACAGGCTGCCAAAGTGGGTCTTCAAGTGTCGCTGGAGAATACAGAATTCTTCACCAACATCAGAGAAGCAAACAGAGAGATGTTACTAGAACAGGGAAACATCAAGAGGAATGAGAAATTTAAGTATCTCGGCGAATGGATTGAAAATAACTTATCAGAAAGAGCATCATTGTCCAAGAGAGTCAGCAAGTTAGAACTAGTCTATCGGCTGACTAAGAACACTTACAATAAGAAATGCCTGTCACGCAACCTGAAACTTAAGCACTACACATCAGTCTTACAGCCCTGTATGCCATGGAGTGTCTTTCCTTGAACCGAGGGGGCTAATAGAGAAATTGGAAATCAGAGAGAGGAGAATCCTCAGGAAGATCCTAGGCCCGGTAAAGGCAAATGGGGAATTCCAAAGACGGCATAACTCTGAGGTCTACGTACATATTGAGATGCTCTCTGACTGTGCAAGGAAAAGAAGGGCAGCTTTCTATGGCCACGTTGCAAGATTGCCTCCAAACCGACTAACCAACCATCTGTTCACTTTCTGGCAAAACAAGAAGCTTCGTACCACTTGGTTGACAGAGACCGAGAAGGATATTAAAGAACTGGGAATAACAGATCTCGAAAACAGACAGTCTGTGAGACGCATCCTGAAGGAAGTCCGTGGTTTTCAGGAAAAACCTCGAAGGAAAGGTACCCCCTGGCCAGAAAAGAGAAAGGAGTTACACCGGCAGATGATGCGACAATACTGGTCAAAGGTCAAAGCCCAACAGTTGAACAAGCGTGGTCCAAATTAGGCCTATTCGAAAGAAGAAGAAAGGGATGGGTATTTTTCTCCAGATAAAATGACAGTTACCTGTTCAAAAGGATGTAAAAGCGCCACCATTTCTTCAGCCAATAACCACTCATGAGACTCTAAATTTGATGGTGGTAAATTCACTATAGGTAAAACAGCAGAAAGCGGTACCTTCAATTTGATTAAGCGCTCCAACATGTAGAAAGTATTGTTTTACCTGGTACGAACATCTTGCTTTAGTTTTAGTAAATCCATATTCATTTCTTTTTGCATGTCAAGTAAACCATAGGACGACTTGCTGCTATGCCTGAAGTGGGAAACAATCGCACGGCACATTTTTAATACTTGACTTGTAATATTTGACTGTTATCCAGATTCTTATCTAAATCAGCTCTTTATTTATCTATACAGTCTTTGGCAGCAAGGTAAAGTGTATGAGCAGCACATAAATGGTTTTGTTTTTTGAGAATCTCACTAATTGCCTTTTTCATAGGTGCAGCGTTATCAGTGACTATGCTGACTATTTTTGAATCTATTTTCCAATCATCCAATACTAGTTGTAATAGCATTTGCTATGTTTTCAGCCGTATGATTTTCTAGTATTTCTGAAGTGGAAATAACAAATGAATGTAATTTTACATTTTGTATAAAATGAGCTGTCACAGTTATAAAACTTTTATTGCTATCTGAGGACCAAATATCAGATATTATTGCAATGTTTTCAATATCCTCCAATCTCTTTTTGTTAGCTGTGGACTCTAATTCATATTTTTCTTTATCATTTTTGTAAGTTTTTTTCTAGATGGAATTTCGTACTAGGAGTTTAATGGTTTGGTAAATTTGCGAAAATATCTTCATTTTCAACGATTTGTAATGGCTGGTAATCTTTGCAATTAGGGTAATTAAACTATCATATGCAATTAGGGCATCGTCCCAAGATTTCTGCACAGATTTATTGTATAGATTCAAATTTAAACGGCTTTGTTTTAATTTTTTTGTTGGAGGTTCGACATCATTTCACGAAACCGGAACAGGCATCGGCGATTCATCTAAAATTGATTTTTGAAATTGTCTTAGTTTTTTTATTGTATTACTTATTATCGAGCGCCATCAAGCCAATGTTTTCACTGGGATGCTTCTTTTTAACCCATCTTTGACCAACGGTGCGTATACGAACCATCTCAAAATGCACCATTAATTAATAACTTTTTATTGCATAATTAAATTTTTTGTTGGTGCTTCTAAGAGTAAACACAATGTAGTTTAAACATATATATTAAATAACTTTTTCCCATTAGTTACTATTGCAAATATAGGTAGCAGTGCCATTGGAAGTGGGCAAAGATAATGTTTGATTATTGTGCATGAAACGAAAAAGCGGCTAAGATGTAAAGTGTGCCAATCAAACACAAATTATATGTACAAAAAATGTAATGTGCATCTGCACTCAGAATGTTTTAACAAATACCCCTATTCGCCAACGGTGCGTATACGAACCACTCAAATTTTTTTACAGCAAATTTTTTTTGTTAATTTTTTTTTATTAAAACTTTCTTGATGAACACCATTCTAACGCGTTTTATTTAAAACAAATCTAAAATATCATCTATTTCTATGCTTGGCCAAAGATGGGTTAATATGATTTATCAATGTGGTTGTATTTCCAGAATATTTATATGTGTTAGAACATGTTTAACATTTTACTTTTCCGTCAATGGGCAAACTAAACACTTCCCACACCACTGATCTTTTTCTAGGACCTGGCATTATTCCGGTAAACATCCCCAACAATATGTAGAAAATATTATATATCGGGGTTTATAGGTCGAGTATATCCGCATCACGATGTATTGCGTTTACGCCGTTGACCATGATCGTAAAGGAGCCGAACCGTTTGGTCGGTTGGTGTTGCAGCGTATCAACTCGAGTTGGTAAATCGAAAATCGAGTTGACTCGAATTATCCTTAACTCGAGTTAACCCGGTTTAAAAAATCGAGTTGACCCATCACTAATACTATCTTTCCCTACTTCCGATGACTAGATCACACATTGATATAGTAAGGTTTTTTCTGTTTTTATTTTTAACAAAATTTCAATTTATTTTTGTTTTTTAGACGAAAGACTTGGGCCAACTTCGTTTTTCTTTTCTTATTTTGAGGAAATCGTATGATGAATAGACAGGACATTATTTGTAAGATTTTTTCTGTTTTTGTTTTTTAAATTCCAATTTATTTATATTAGATATCGTTTTTAATTTTTTGAAGAAAATATGATGATGATTAGACTGGACATTACCTGTAAGGTTTTATCTGTTTTTTTTTAATTAAAATTTCAAAATTTCTTTGTATTTTCCAGACGAAGGACGTGGCGATTTTTTGTTATTTAATTTGAAGAAAATCTTAATTTATTTATATTTTTTCCTGGATAAATTACAAGTTTTCCTTTTTTTATTTCGAAGCAAATCTGTTGATAATTGGAGCGGAAATTAGGTATGTTTTTTTAATTTTTTTTTTTTTAATCCAATTTATTTGTATTGTTTCCTGTAAAAATTGCAAGGTTTTTTATTTTCAACCAAACTTTTTTTGGTAAAATGTTTATCGAATCTAAAATAAAACTTTTAATTACAATTTTAATTAAAAGCAGAATGTTCAACCCGTTTCGGCAGTGGAAACCCCACCGGCCTACCCACAACGTAGACAGGCGCGTTTTAAGCTATTCAGCGGCTCGGTGCAAGTATTTGGCGGGGTCTGATCTCAGAGAAGAGAAACGTGCAACCAAAAAGTTCTGTTGGACATTTTTTGGCACACATTGTGGCGTCACGCTGTTAGTTCTGTAAACTCCAAAATCAGATGGCGTTATAAAGCATTGTATGGCAACACATTGTAAAGTAACAAATTTAAAGGCATTTCTTTTATCGGGGTGAAAACTCATTTGTGATACAGCTTGGAACTAGCCAAACACCTTAATGTTCAGTTGCTCATTACCTTGCCTCCTTATGGAAACACTTGCGTTCAAACGTTCAAATGCTCCCATAAAGATCGTTCATCTATAGATGTCTCTCATATTTGCGTCTGACTCCGTAGTTGAGTGACCTAGCCAGAAAAGCTATTAAAAATACAGCAAATAATACAAAATTCACAGAAAATGTATTTTTTTCTTTTAAGTAAACAAAAGTATAGTATAGTATAGCAATACAGCATAGACAAAATCAACAAAGGTTTTAAAAGATATTTATTTGTAAACGCCTCGTCTTTAACTATAGCCGATATAATTTTTTTTTATAATTTATTTCTAAATTTTGATTATTGAGAGTATCTATTGAAAGTAATGCAAAATCAGAAGTTCTAACTTGAGTGATCATCATGTCTTGTCATCGTGATCATGCCTTATCTCTACAATAGTTTCTAGAAATCTGACTGAAAAAGAACTGATTTAAAATTTTGTAATAAAGTACTTGTTGCCTTTGCTCTTGCAGACCACCTTGTGTTGGACAGATCTTTCTGTTGGACAGATCAAGTGTGTGGTGTTTTTCCTTTCTTAAAAATACTTCATCTTCTTCATTTTCCGAAGGAAATTCGATAGTGTAGTGTATTCTAAACCAAGTGTATTGCACATGTGTATTGTAAAGTATTGTCACAGGGGCCCGTGGGTGCTACGCATCGATTGCACCTACGTTAAATACGCCTCTGGGCGTACATCAAAAGACCCGCGCACGGCCTTTTTTGATGGAAGCTGGTGCGGCCATTTTTGTTTTATAAATCAAACTTTTTACTTTATTTTGATAGACTAACATACGTTAAAGTCAAGTTCTGTCTAGTCTTGTTTCTCTAATTTTCTCTGTTGCTTTTGTTTGTATTTAAGACTTTGAGTGGAAAGTTTGAGAAGGTCTTGAAAGCAGGTCTTGAAAGAAGGACTTGAATTAATAATTCTAAGAGAAATCTAGGCATTAGAATTAGACCAATTATAAGAGAAGAATTATATATAACTTTATAAAGTAATAACTTTACCATTAAGACAATTTAGAATTTCAATTTTTGTAAATAGCTTCTAGTTTATACAAAGTGGCCCAAAAGTAGGTATACAGTAGGTATACAGATTATATGCGTTTGAGGACGTTCATTCTAACTTGGAAGGTTTTTTTGAAGTTGAATAGTTTGCAGGAATGCATCAATGTCGAAGGTGGACATTTTGAGCACATTCAGAATTAAATATGTAATTAGACCTGTAATTTAGAAAATAAATAATAAAAGTATTGTTGTATAGCTACTTTTGGGCCACTCTATATATGCAGTGTACGAAATTAAAATTCCGCTATCCTAAAAAAAGTATTGATATTTTGATATGCATATGGGCGTTTTCACACTACACGACACGACTCCGACACGGCCCCGGCACGGCAGAGTCAACGATGCCGGTGGGATGGAATTTACATTGAAATAAGTGGGATGGTTTCACACTAGACGACATATCGGTGCCGTACCGGTACCGTCGCAGGCTGTCGTCAAGGAGCAATATTTCCACTCGTGTCGTCCCGATAAAACTAATCAGTTTTACATTTCTGCCTTCTACGACGTCGAAGATGTAATAAGTACAGTATGCATAACTTATTAACAGCCGCCATAATACTACGGGAGTAAAAAAAGTCTAAAACTGAAAAAATTACTTATTTATAACTTTAAATTATAAACTATTTGCTAAAAAATGGCTTTTATCGGTGTCGTGTCGTCCACACGTGCCGTGAGGTGTGAACTCGTGTCGTTGTCGTGCCGGAGCCGTGTCGGAGTCGTGTCCTGTAGTGTGAAAACGCCCTATGGGATATTTTTCTTTTAAAAAAATAATAAACTTGGCAACGTCTAGTCAGTTGCGTGCGCGTCTACTATCTGTCACGTTGAAAATGTTAACAACTTAGAAGGTTCATTTTTGCTTCCCTACCTTAGTTAAGCCGTGCCAAGGACGATTAACAACAGTTACACCAGGTAAAAAGTCCGTTTATAAAAGGTCTGGTGGTGGCGTTAATAAACAAATACCAATTTTTTTTCCAATATGATTGCGCTCTCAATGACATTGGCTACAAACACCTAACTGTTAATCATTCGATTAACTTTAAAGATCCCGTTACCGGGGCACATACAAATGCTATAGAGTCAACTTGGAGGGCTACTAAATATTGCATGCCGTCATCTGGGCGTATCAAAAAACTCGTACCCGGAAACTTCGCTCGGTACATGTTCCCGAAGCGGTGCAGAGAGCTTGATCCAGCTCTGGATTTTTTCCGTATGGCTGGTAGGATGTACGATCCCGTGCATCCCCAGACAGGACCTTGTGATGATCGTGATACGGACGAGGACTCCGATGACTAGATCGCATATTGCTATAGTAAAGTTTTTTCTGTTTTAATTTTTAATAAAATTTCAATTTATTTGTGTTTTTCAGACCTGGACTTGGGTCAACTTCATTTTTCGGTTATAAACGGTTTTACGGGTCTGTCTTGAAAATATGCTTGTATACTTTTTACCTGTTGTAACTGTTGTTAATCGTCTTTGGCACTCTTTATCTAAGCTCCGCAAGCAAAAATGAAGCCTCTACGAATTTTTTTTTTTACATTTTTAAGATTTGCAGACAGTATATGTGAACGCAATTATTTGGATGTTGCCACGTTTATTCTTGTTTATAAGCCCGCTTATATCAAAGAGTATCCGATCCTCTTTGCTTTTATATGAAAAACTGTAACTACAACAACTGGCAACATATATATTACTGGCAACATATATATTATTTTATACGTCGGTTTGAAGTTGCATTGATATTTCAACCAGATTTCAACGAACAGCTACAATGTCTCTTGTGGATTTTATTGGTGTTCTCTATATTTTTTAAATACTGCAGGATCCTGATGAAATGATTAAGAAATTGGTCGAGTGGGGATTGATTCCGGCCGAAGGTTCATATAATTGCCCCAAGTGTAGAAAGGGCCACTTGAAACAGTGTCGGGATAATTCAAGGTTAGTTTTTTTTTGTATTTGTTTATTAATGCCACCATAACATAAATTGCATGCACATTGTAGTTGAAAGACTTAATCCTTATAAATATTCTTTTCTTATTTCGAAATATTTGGGTTTTTGTAATAAAAAATTACTGACGTTTATGACTGGTCACATAACTTATTTGTCTATTCTGAATATTCAGAATACTTTAAGAGATCCCGACTAAACAATTAGAAAATTAATTGAATGGAAATTGATATCAGTCGAGTTTGTTAAACCAACGATCCTTGCTTAACCTTGTTTAATGTTTCCTTGTAATTGCTTCCTTTCTCCCATTAGTTTGCGTCATGTAATCCCCCTTTTGCATGGATTCTTCAAGTTCCCCTTAACCCTGAGCCCTTTGAAAGGGAATTGGATGTCACTTTACAGATCGCTTTCTATAATATCTTCCCCGTCAATCTTATAGAAAGCTTTTACATTAAAAATTTAGTTAAAAATAAACTATCCTTTAATTTTCTTCCAGAATTGAAAACACCCACCGCGTGGGCTCCTCTGAAGTTTGTCGTTCAAGCATCCATTGATTTAGCATATCTTTTCTCTTCCGATCAATTCTCATCTTACTTTACGACAGGCTCATTGTCCCTTGGTTCCTTGGTTAGTACAAAATATTGCTTGCTTCTATTATCACATGCCGGGGGTTTACTCCCTCTAATTTGAAAATTTTGATTCCCTGTATGTTGGCCAAACTGTCAGGGCTATATCACTACGTATAAAAGAACATCTTAACCAGTTTCACAAGCATATGAATTCAGGCATTCCAACTTCTCCAACTTCTCTTCCAACTCCCCTTTTAGCAGACCACCATCTCCTTACAGGGCATAGTTCTTCCATCGACAACACCAAACTCCTACATGTTCACCACAAATCCTGTAAGCTTAATCACCTATAGGCACTTGAAATTTACAAAGCCTGCTTAAATCGTAAGTTAACCGTCTTGAACGAGATCACTAAGTGTTTTCAACTCCTATCATCACAGCCTTATTAAAATTATAAGTTTCATTAACATAGTCTGATTTATTTTTCCCTCAGCTTTTAATTATATTTTATTTACCTTTTTTGGTTTTTTTTGTATTGATAGTTTAAACTTTGTAAAGCTTTAGCGGCTTTGGAGCTGTTGGTGCAGGATGACAAAAGAGGAGGATATTATATATTCCCACGTTGGCTTATATTGGATCTAGAGTTCGCTCTCCCGCGCTTATGTTGTCTTGATTAATCTGTCCGCTTCGGGGCGGACAACCTAATCTAACCGAGGTTAAACCAACGGTGATTGCAACTTTGGCTTATATTGGATCGAGAGTTCGCGCTCCCGCGCGTATGTCGTCTTGATTTATCTGTCCGCTTCGCGGCGGACAACCTAATCTAACCGGGGTTAAACCAACGGTCATTGCCACTGATAATAAGCTATCTCTCCAAATGTAATCCATGTTATCCAATAATCAAGATTTGTTTAACCAATTGCGTTATTCCTTTCGTCTCATTATATCCTAACTCTCATTACTTGGCGTCATTTAATTTATTTTTTCACAGACTTCAAGTTCCCCCTTAACCCTGAGCCCTTTGAAAGGTAATTGGTTTGAAAGGTAAGCATTTTACAGATCTCTTTCTATAATATCTTCCCCGTCAATCTTATAGAAAGCTTTTACATTAAAAATTTAGTCAAACATAAACTATCCTTCAATTTTCTTCCCGCATTGAAAACACCCACCTTGTGGGCTCCTCTGAAGTTTGTCGGTCAACCATCCATTGATTTAGTACATCTTTTCTCTTCCCATCAATTCTCATCTGTTTTCTTTACGACAGGCTCATTCCCGTTCCTTGGTTCGTACAAAAGATAGCTTGCCTCCTCTAACACATGCCGGGGGTTTACTCCCTCTTATGTGATAATTGTGATTCTCTGTATTTTGGCCAAACTGTCAGGGCTATATCACTACGTATAAAAGAATATCTTAATCAGTTCCATAAATATAAGAATTCGGGCATTCCAACTGTGCCAACTTCTCTTCCAACTCCGCTTCAGCAGACCCACCTTCTCCTTACAGGACATAGCTCTTCTATCGACAACGCCAAACTCCTACAAGTTCACCATAAATCCTGTAAGCTTAATGATCTAGAGGCACTTGAGATCTACAAAGCCTGCTCAAACCATAATTTAACCGTCTTGAATGAGATCACAAATTTTTCAACTCCTATCATTACAGAGTTAGTAAAATTATAAGTTTCATTAACACAGTCTGATTTATCTTGCCCTTTGCTTTTAATTTATCTTTCATTTACCTTTTTTTATTATTGATAGTTTAAACGTTATAAAGCGGCTTTTGAATTGTTATTGCAGGATGACAAAAGAGAAAGAGTGACAAAAGGTTTTCTCTTTTGTTGTCCTTCATTCATGTTTTATTATTTGTTCCCTTTCTTAATGTCTTTAAGGCTTTTTTTTAACTTTGAAATTTTGTGAAAGCCTTAAAATTTTTAAAAAATTAACAATCATTATTTTGTAGTTACGCTACACTGTTTGCATCTAGATTTTCAACAAAATTCCCTACATTTTTACGCTTTATACGCCGCACGTTGGTTTTTATTGTTAAATGCAAACTCTCGATCCAATATACATCAATGTGGCTAGGACCGTTGGTTTAACTCTGGTTAGATTAGGTTGTCCGCCGCGAAGCGGACAGATAAATCAAGACAACTTACGCGCGGGAGCGCGAACTCTCGATCCAATATAAGCCAAAGTGTCAATGACCGTTGGTTTAACCCCGGTTAGATTAGATGGTCCGCCGCGAAGCGGACAGATAAATCAAGACAACATACTTACAAATAAACATAACTTACATACAACATACAACTCTCGATCGAAAATAAGCCAAAGTGGCAATAACCGTTGGTTCAACCCCGGTTAGACTAGGTTGTCCAAGAATTAGAATTTGAACAAAATTTAAATTTATTTTTGTTTTTTAGACGAAAGAAGACTTGGGCCAACTTTGTTTTTCTTTTCTTATTTTGAGGAAATCGTATGATGAATAGACAGGACATTATTTGTAAGTTTTTTCTGTTTTTATAAGACCCGCGGGAGCGCGAACTCTCGATCCAATATAAGCCAAAGTTGCAATGACCGATGGTTTAACCCCGGTTAGATTAGGTTGCCCGCCGCGAAGCGGACAGATAATTCAAGACAACATACGCGCGGGAGCGCGATCTCTCGATCCAATGTAAGCCAAAGTGGCAAAGACCGTTAGTTTAACCCGGGTTAGATTAGGTTGTTCGTCGCGAAGCGGACAGATAAATCAAGACAACATACGCCCGAGAGCGCGAACTCTCGATCCAATATAAGCCAAAGTTGCAATGACCGTTGGTTTAACCCCGGTTAGATTAGGTTGTCTGCCGCGAAGCGGACATAAAAATCAAGACAACATACGCGCGGGAGCGCGAACTCTCGATCCAATAGAAGCCCAAGTGGCAATGATCGTTGCTTCAACCCCGATTAGTTTAGGTTGCCCGCTGCGAAGCGGACAGATAATTCAAGACAACATACATATATAACGTAGTAATAGTAGTACATATATAATTCTCGATCCAATGTAAGCCAAAGTGGCAAAGACCGTTAGTTTAACCCGGGTTAGATTAGGTTGTTCGCCGCGAAGCGGACAGATAAATCAAGACAACTTACGCGCGGGAGCGCGAACTCGCGATCCATTATAAGCCAAAGGTGCAATGACAGTTGGTTTAACCCGGGTTATATTAGGTTGTTCGCCGCAAAGCGGACAGATAAATCAAGAGAACATACGCGCGGGAGCGCGCACTCTCGATCCAATATAAGCCAAAGTTGCAATGACCGTTGGTTTAACTCCGGTTAGATTACGTTGTCCGCCGCGAAGCGGACATATAAATCAAGACATACGCGCGGGAGCGCGAACTGTCGA
Organism: Phosphuga atrata; assembly: GCA_944588485.1. NCBI lineage: Eukaryota > Metazoa > Arthropoda > Insecta > Coleoptera > Silphidae > Phosphuga > Phosphuga atrata. The sequence continues at coordinate 13,571,435 of OX155905.1, forward strand.
TCCAATATAAGCCAAAGTGGCAATTAACGTTGCTTTAACCCATGATTAGATTAGGTTGCCCGCCGCGAAGCGGACAGATAATTCAAGACAACATACGCGCTGGAGCGCGTACTCTCGATACAATGTAAGCCAAAGTGGCAAAGACCGTTAGTTTAACCCGGGTTAGATTAGGTTGTTCGCCGCGAAGCGGACAGATAAATTAAGACAACATACGCGCGGGAGCGCGAACTCTCGATCCAATATAAGCCAAAGTTGCAATAACCGTTGGTTTAACTCCGGTTAGATAAGGTTGTCCGCCGCGAAGCGGAAAGATAAATCAAGACAACCTACGCGCGGGAGCGCGAACCCTCGATCCAATATAAGCAAAAGTCAAATCGCGCTCCAACCACCGTTGGTTTAACCCCGGTTAGATTAGGTTGTCCAAGAACTAGAATTTGAACAAAATTTAAAATTATTTTTGTATTTTAGACGAAGGAAGACTTTCGTTGAGGTTGCAACTTTGTTTTTCTTTTCTTTTCAAAGTGGCAATCAGCGATGCTTTAACCCCGATTAGATTAGGTTGCCCGCCGCGAGGCGGAAAGATAATTCAAGACAACATACGCGCGGGAGCGCGAACTCTCGACACAATGTAAGCCAAAGTGGCAAAGACCGCTAGTTTAACCCGGGTTAAAATAGGTTGTTCGCCGCGAAGCGGACAGATAAATTAAGACAACATACGCGCGGGAGCGCGAACACTCGATCCAATATAAGCCAAAGTTGCAATGACCGTTGGTTTAACTCCGGTTAGATTAGGTTGTCCGCCGCGAAACGGACATATAAATCAAGAAAACATACGCGCGGGAGCGCGAACTGTCGATCCAATATAAACCAAAGTGGCAATAAGCGTTGCTTTAACCCCGATTATAATAGGTTGCCCGCCGCGAAGCGGACTGATAATTCAAGACAACATAAGCGCGGGAGCGTGAACTCTCGATACAATGTAAGCCAAAGTGGCAAAGACCGTTAGTTTAACCCGGGTTAGATTAGGTTGTTCGCCGCGAAGCGGACAGATAAATCAAGTGAACATACGCGCGGGAGCGCGAACCCTCGATCCAATATAAGCCAAAGTGACAATTACCGTTGGTTAAACCTCGGTTAGATTAGGTTGTCAGCCGCGAAGCGGACAGATAAATCAAGACAACATACGCGCGGGAGCACGAAACCTCGATCCAATATAAGCCAAAATTGCAATCACCGTTGGTTTAACCCCGATTAGATTAGGTTGTCCAAGAATTAGAATTTGAACAAAATTTAAAATTATTTTTGTTTTTTAGACAAAAGAAGACTTTCGTTGAGGTTGCAACTTTGTTTTTCTTTTCTTATTTTGAGGAAATCGTATGATGAATAGACAGGACATTATTTGTAATTTTTTTTCTGCTTTTATAAGACGCGCGGGAGCGCGAACTCTCGATCCAATATAAGCCAAAGTGGCAATGACCGTTGCTTTAACCCCGGTTAGATTAGGTTGCCAGCCGCGAAGCGGACAGGTAATTCAAGACAACATACGCGCGGGAGCGCGAACTCTCGATCCAATGTAAGCCAAAGTGGCAAAGACCGTTAGTTTAACCCGGGTAAGATCAGGTTGTTCGCCGCGAAGCGGACAGATAAATCAAGGCAACATACGCGCGTGAGCGCGAACTCTCGATCCAATATAAGCCAACGTTGCAATGACCGTTGGTTTAACCCCGGTTAGATTAGGTTGTCCGCCGCGAAGCGGACAGATAAATCAAGACAACATACGCGCGGGAGCGCGAACTCTCGACCCAATATAAGCCAACGTTGCAATGATCGTTGGTTTAACCCCGGTTAGATTAGGTTGTCCGCCGCGAAGCGGACATATAAACCAAGACAACATTCGCGCGGGAGCGCGAACTCTCGATCCAATATAAGCCAAAGTGGCAATGACCGTTGTTTTAACCCCGGTTAGATTAGGTTGCCCGCCTCAAAGCGCACAGATAAGTCAAGACAACATACGCGCGGGAGCGCGAACCCTCGATCCAATATAAGCCAAAGTAGCCATGACCGTTGGTTTAATCCCGGTTAGATTAGGTTGCCCGCCGCGAAGCAAACAGATAAATCAAGACAACATTCGCGCGGGAGCGCGAACCCTCGATCCAATATAAGCCAAAGTGTCAATGACCGTTGGTTTAACCCCGGTTAGATTAGGTTGTCCAAGAATTAGAATTTGAACAAAATTTAATTTTTTTTTATTTTTTTAGACGAAAGAAGACTTGGGCCAACTTCGTTTTTCTTTTCTTATTTTGAGGAAATCTTATAATGAATACACAGGACAATATTTGTATTTTTTTTCTGCTTTTATTAGACGCGCGGGAGCTCGAACTCTCGATCCAATATAAGCCAAAGTGGCAATGATCGTTGCTTCAACCCCGATTAGATTAGGTTGCCCGCTGCGAAGCGGACAGATAATTCAAGACAACATACGCGCTGGAGCGCGAACTCTCGATACAATGTAAGCCAAAGTGGCAAAGACCGTTAGTTTAACCCGGGTTAGATTAGGTTGTTCGTCGCGAAGCGGACAGATAAATCAAGACAACATACGCCCGAGAGCGCGAACTCTCGATCCTATATAAGCCAAAGTTGCAATGACCGTTGGTTTAACCCCGGTTAGATTAGGTTGTCCGCCGCGAAGCGGACAGATAAATCAAGACAACTTACGCGCGGGAGCGCGAACTCTCGATCCAATATAAGCCAAAGTGTCAATGACCGTTGGTTTAACCCCGGTTAGATTAGATGGTCCGCCGCGAAGCGGACAGATAAATCAAGACAACATACTTACATATAAACATAACTTACATACAACATACAACTCTCGATCGAAAATAAGCCAAAGTGGCAATAACCGTTGGTTCAACCCCGGTTAGATTAGGTTGTCCAAGAATTAGAATTTGAACAAAATTTAAATTTATTTTTGTTTTTTAGACGAAAGAAGACTGGGGCCAACTTTGTTTTTCTTTTCTTATTTTGAGGAAATCGTATGATGAATAGACAGGACATTATTTGTAAGTTTTTTCTGTTTTTATAAGACCCGCGGGAGCGCGAACTCTCGATCCAATGTAAGCCAAAGTGGCAAAGACCGTTAGTTTAACCCGGGTTAGATTAGGTTGTTCGTCGCGAAGCGGACAGATAAATCAAGACAACATACGCCCGAGAGCGCGAACTCTCGATCCAATATAAGCCAAAGTTGCAATGACCGTTGGTTTAACCCCGGTTAGATTAGGTTGTCTGCCGCGAAGCGGACATATAAATCAAGACAACATACGCGCGGGAGCGCGAACTCTCGATCCAATATAAGCCCAAGTGGCAATGATCGTTGCTTCAACCCCGATTAGATTAGGTTGCCCGCTGCGAAGCGGACAGATAATTCAAGACAACATACATATATAACGTAGTAATAGTAGTACATATATAATTCTCGATCCAATGTAAGCCAAAGTGGCAAAGACCGTTAGTTTAACCCGGGTTAGATTAGGTTGTTCGCCGCGAAGCGGACAGATAAATCAAGACAACATACATATATAACGTAGTAATAGTAGTACATATATAATTCTCGATCCAATGTAAGCCAAAGTGGCAAAGACCGTTAGTTTAACCCGGGTTAGATTAGGTTGTTCGCCGCGAAGCGGACAGATAAATCAAGACAACTTACGCGCGGGAGCGCGAACTCGCGATCATTTATAAGCGAAAGGTGCAATGACAGTTGGTTTAACCCGGGTTATATTAGGTTGTTCGCCGCAAAGCGGACAGATAAATCAAGAGAACATACGCGCGGGAGCGCGAACTCTCGATCCAATATAAGCCAAAGTTGCAATGACCGTTGGTTTAACTCCGGTTAGATTAGGTTGTCCGCCGCGAAGCGGACATATAAATCAAGACATACGCGCGGGAGCGCGAACTGTCGATCCAATATAAGCCAAAGTGGCAATTAACGTTGCTTTAACCCCGATTAGATTAGGTTGCCCTCCGCGAAGCGGAGAGATAATTCAAGACAACATACGCGCTGGAGCGCGAACTCTCGATACAATGTAAGCCAAAGTGGCAAAGACCGTTAGTTTAACCCGGGTTGGATTAGGTTGTTCGCCGCGAAGCGGACAGATAATTTAAGACAACATACGCGCGGGAGCGCGAACTCTCGATCCATTATAAGCCAAAGTTGCAATAACCGTTGGTTTAACTCCGGTTAGATAAGGTTGTCCGCCGCGAAGCGGACAGATAAATCAAGACAACCTACGCGCGGGAGCGCGAACCCTCGATCCAATATAAGCAAAAGTCAAATCGCGCTCCAACCACCGTTGGTTTAACCCCGGTTAGATTAGGTTGTCCAAGAACTAGAATTTGAACAAAATTTAAAATTATTTTTGTATTTTAGACGAAAGAAGACTTTCGTTGAGGTTGCAACTTTGTTTTTCTTTTCTTTTCAAAGTGGCAATGAGCGTTGCTTTAACCCCGATTAGATTAGGTTGCCCGCCGCGAGGCGGAAAGATAATTCAAGACAACATACGCGCGGGAGCGCGAACTCTCGATACAATGTAAGCCAAAGTGGCAAAGACCGCTAGTTTAACCCGGGTTAAAATAGGTTGTTCGCCGCGAAGCGGACAGATAAATTAAGACAACATACGCGCGGGAGCGCGAACTCTCGATCCAATATAAGCCAAAGTTGCAATGACCGTTGGTTTAACTCCGGTTAGATTAGGTTGTCCGCCGCGAAACGGACATATAAATCAAGAAAACATACGCGCGGGAGCGCGAACTGTCGATCTAATATAAACCAAAGTGGCAATGAGCGTTGCTTTAACCCCGATTATATTAGGTTGCCCGCCGCGAAGCGGACTGATAATTCAAGACAACATAAGCGCGGGAGCGTGAACTCTCGATACAATGTAAGCCAAAGTGGCAAAGACCGTTAGTTTAACCCGGGTTAGATTAGGTTGTTCGCCGAGAAGCGGTCAGATAAATCAAGTCAACATACGCGCGGGAGCGCGAACCCTCGATCCAATATAAGCCAAAGTAGCAATGACCGTTGGTTTAATCCCGGTTAGATTAGGTTGCCCGCCGCGAAGCGGACAGATAAATCAAGACAACATTCGCGCGGGAGCGCGAACCCTCGATCCAATATAAGCCAAAGTTGCAATCACCGTTGGTTTAACCCCGGTTAGATTAGGTTGTCCAAGAATTAGAATTTGAACAAAAATTTTTTTTTTTTTATTTTTTTAGACGAAAGAAGACTTGGGCCAACTTCGTTTTTCTTTTCTTATTTTGAGGAAATCGTATAATGAATAGACAGGACAATATTTGTATTTTTTTTCTGCTTTTATTAGACGCGCGGGAGCTCGAACTCTCGATCCAATATAAGCCAAAGTGGCAATGACCGTTGGTTTTACTCCGGTTAGATTAGGTTGTGCGCCGCGAAGTCGACAGATAAATGAAGACAACATACGCGCGGGGGCGCGAACTCTCAACCTAATTCTGACAACAACCTAATCTAACCGGGGTTAATTCTCAATCCAATATAAGCCAAAGTTGCAATCACCGTTGGTTTAACCCCGGTTAGATTAGGTTCTCCGCCGCGAAGCGGACAGATAAATCAAGACAACATATTTTACTACAACATACAACATACAACTCTCGATCCAGTATAAGCCAAAGTTGCAATGACCGTTGGTTTAACCGCTGTTAGATTAGTTTGTCCGCCGCTAAGCGGAAAGATAAATCAAGATAATATAAATATTAAGACAACCTAATCCAACCGGGGTTAACTCTCGATCCATTAGAGGACAAATTAGCAAGGGTCGTTGGTTTAACCCCGGTTAGATTAGGTTGCCCACCGCGAAGCGGAAAGATAAATCAAGACAACATACTTACATATAAACATAACTTACATATAAACATAACTTACATATAAACATAACTTACATACAACATACAACTCTCGATCCAAAATAAGCCAAAGTGGCAATAACCGTTGGTTTAACCCCGGTTTGATTAGGTTGCAACTTGAATTTGTACAAAATTTGAATTTATTTCAATTTTTTAGACGAAAGAAGACTTGGGCCAACTTTGTTTTTCTTTTCTTTTTTTTGAGGAAATCGTATGATGAATAGACAGGACATTATTTGTAAGTTTTTTTTAGTTTTTATTTTTTAAATTTCAATTTATTTGTATTTTTAAGATTTCGTTTTTTATTTTTTGAAGAAAACCTGATAATGATTATACAGGACATACTGGACTATAAGGTTTTATATGTTTTTTTTTTAATTTCAAAATTTAATTTGTATTTTCCATATATAGGATCTGGCGATTTTTTTTTAATTTAATTTTATGAAAATCTTAATTTATTTATATTTTTCTCTGGATATATTAAAAGTTTTCCATTTTTTTTTTATTTCGAATCAAATCTGTTGATAATTAGAAAAAATAATAAACGTGGCAACATCTAGTTATTTGCGTTCGCGTCGACTATCTGTCACGTTGACAATGTTTACAACTATTTCAAGAAAAACACGAATATTTTTTGAACCAGATAACTTAGAAGCTTCATTTTTGCTTTCCGACCTTTGCGACCTTTCCGTTAACCCGTGCCAAGGACGATTAATAACAGTTACACCAGGTAAAAAGTCCATAACACTAATTTTCAATAAACCCCTAAACTCCAATTATTCCCATTTTTCTTTTATAATTTTGAGGAAGTCGAATAGATAGGACATTACTTGTAAATTTTTTTCTGTTTTTGTTTTTTAAATTCCAATTTATTTGTATTTTTCAGATTTCGTTTTTTATTTTTGAAGAAAATCTGAAGATGATTAGACTGGACATTACCTGTAACGTTTTATCTGTTTTTTTTATAGAGTTAGTTACGTTAGCGTCTACTATCTGTCACGTTGAAAACGTCAACAACTATTTTCAACAAAAACACGAATATTTATTGAACCAGATAAGCTAGAAGCTTAATTTTTGATTTCCGACCTTAGTTAAGAAGTGCCAAGGACGATTAATAACAGTTACACCAGGTAAAAGTCCATAACACTAAGTTTCAATTGACCCGTTTTCTCCACCAAGTCCAAAATGTTTTAATACAGGGACTCCCAAAGTGAGGCCCGCGGGCAAAATGCGGCCCGCGAACCTTGTGAATGTGGCCCGCGTTGTCGATGCCATGATTTATATTTTTATTAAAATAATAAAAAATAAATAAACAGTAAAATAGGTAATAAAATATTACGAATAAAATACAATAAAATGTGGGTGCGATTTTTCATAACGGTAAAAATTTCCCACAGATACAAATACAGAACGACACTAGGAACTAAGAAAGTCCTACAGTGGTCAGAAATTGATGTTGAAAAATATGGTTAAACAAAATGGATCCTCCGTTTTGGCTAGCTATGTTATTGCTTAAGAAAGTGCCAAACATAGTAAACCATTTTTTGAAGTAGATATTTTTGAAAATTGTATGTTAAAAGTTGTCGACATAGTGTGCCCAGATAAAAAGTCTTTATTCAGTGATATTTGTTGCTCGAAAATGACCACTTCCCGTAAAATAGGAGATATTGATGAGGATGTTTTACAACAGTTACAAGAAATTTCAAAATCGTTTACTGCTTTTACCATTGCATTGGACGAAAGTGCTGAAATTTTATAATTTTTGAAGAGTTCTTGTCAATGGGATGCTTAAAAATTCTGTACAAGGGGATGTGATATATTTTCTGTGGTCGAGCATGCTTTTGATTCGAACAATATTAATTGGTACAATTTGTTTGGAGTAACTAGAGAAGATGCTCCAGCTAAGATGGGCCACAAATAAGGGTTAATACGTTTAAAAAAAAAGTTGAAAGATGATGTAATGATGATGTAATTTATCGGTATTGTCAGAGTATAACGATTAATAACATTATTATCATTGTAATAATCACCTGGAAAATTCTAAAGCTCAAGTTCTAAAAATGAAAATTGTTATGAATGATGTTATTCCATCCATCCAATGGCGCTACAGCCCTTATCGGGTCTTGGCCTCCTCTATTTTCTTCCTTCAGGCATCCCTGTCCTCCGCCGCTCTTCTCCAGTTTGGAGTTCCGAGCATGGATCGAGCGTCCCTCTGGATTTTGTCTGCCCATATCGCCCCTGGTCTTCCAACCGGTCTTTTACCTTCCGGTTTTTGTTGAGAATCCTCTTGACTACTCTTGACTCTTCCATCCTTTCTAAATGCCCGGCCCATTTAAATCTTTGTAATCTTATTGTTGTTGCTAGGTCTGCTTCTGCGAATAGCTGGTAGATCTCGTGGTTGTATCTTATTCTCCACTGTTCATTTTCTTGGACCCGTCCATATATTCTGCGTAAGATCTTTCTTTCGAATGCGTTCACCATTATTTCCGCTCTTTGTGAGAGCGTCCAGGTCTCGCTTCCATAGCATAACACAGGGCGTATGATTGTTTTATGAAGTTTCAGTTTTGTTTTCCATATGTCCACATTCCCTGATCTGATTATGGCCGAAATGTGGTAGTATACTTTATTGGCATTACTGATTCTTCGTTGGATTTCCTTTTCTTAACTGGAAAAAATCGTTCATTGCAAAATATTAACTGGTGATGTGACTTGAGATTTCCAGTAGACATAATTGGTGTTATGAATGACTTAAATTTGATATTGCAATGTAATACGTTTTTGGCCCTCCAGAAATTTGAGAAATACCAAATTGGCCCGCTCAGGAAAAACTTTGGCAATCCCTGTTTTAATAGGTTCTACACCATTTGGAACAATAAAATAGTACACGTTTCTAGAGAAAAAAATCAATCTGTCTAACACCTCAATATCTAACACATCATTTTCGAAAAATATTTTATCTGGCGGCGGCTGCTATAACATTTGATGACTACAGGGAAAAAGTGTGCAGTCAGTTTTTTTGTCAAATTAAGGTTTTTACAATAGTGCCATCTAGTAGTGAAATTTCAGTAGTTTCGTGCTGTATATTCAAACTTGGAAAGAACGTGCAGTGTCAAAAGATATAAATACTTTTAATATTGCGGTTGTTTGTGCATAGTGTTTAGATTTGTAATTTTGTAAGAACAGCGCCACGAGTCGGACATTTTTGGGACAAGAGAGAGAGAGAGCAGTATGGAACGGCTCAACAGAAACACACGTATTCTTAACCGTCAAAAAACATAACTGCTGTGCTTAACATTATAACCAATTAAAATAAATAAATAGTTAATCAAAATTAGTAACAAATAGAAGCAAGCAACATTTGGTCCAATCGACCCGAATCAAACAGATGTACCAGTGAAGAAAATCAGTGTCGGCATTATTGACACAACATCAAAGGACCCGATCCAGGCGTCCACATATCAGTGGCCCGATCCAGGCGTCAGCATCAAATCAACAGTCCACTAACACAGAATATATTATTGAGGCCCAAGCGTCCTACTCAACAATCAACAAGCATCAAATCAGCGAAAAAAAGGTCAGACCATTTTTCCATTTACCTAACCAGACCAGCCTCAATAATTAATCAATCAATCAATACTCTTGATATTAAAAGCATCCCTAATCACGTTTGTAGATAATTTTAAATCTTACATCTAAGCGCATATAAAATGGCAGATGAACTTAAACAAAAACGCAAACAAATAAAATCAACAATAACACGTCATCAGACGGCAGTGTCACAATTCAAATCCGGTGACAATATTTACGGTTTAGAGATTCGAATGTGCGAATTAAATGAACTTTTTAAAAATTACAACGAAGTTCAATCTCAATTAGAAACGTTGAATGCAGTAGAGTCGGTAGATATTGAAGCGTTGGACAGAGAAAGCAACAAAGAACGTTCCAAAGTCGAAATGCAGTATTATAATTTACTTGCCGAAATCAAATCACTCTTGATTGAAAATGGTCCTGCTACATCAACTCAAAGCACAAGCTCAGTGGGACAACCAACAACAGTTATTAACATAACAAAAAATACACCTGATCCAGAAACAGTTTCAAATCTAAAACCAATTCCGTTACCGTCATTTTCGGGAAAATATACTAATTGGTATAATTTTTACGACTCCTTTAAGTCATTGCTCATGATGATAATAGTTTATCAGATATAAGAAAATTTCATTATTTGCGAGGTTGTTTAGAGGGAGAAGCCTTAAACGCTATCGAATATTTAGGTGTGTCGGGTGCAAATTATGCAAGTGCCATAGATTTATTAAAAAAACGGTTTGAAAATAATAGACTAATTGTGCAAGATCATGTCATCAACATATTGCATACGCCTACAATATCAAAATTATCGCATCTAGAATTAAGAACTCTTCTGGACACGGTCAATAACAATATCGCGGCGTTAAAAGTTTTGAAATTACCTGTAGACAGCTGGGATGCTCTTTTAATAGAAATTATTTGTGAAAAATTAGATTTTGCTACTAAAAAAGAGTGGCAAGCGGTGCTTCAAAAGGAAGTTCCCAAATATTCTGATTTCAACTCATTTTTGGAAAAAAAGTGTCAAGTTTTAGAAGCAGTTAACAATATTAAACCTGCCAGTCCAACAATTCATAGTAAAAACATCACAAATCAAGCCATTGGCAAAGAAACTAAACATTTTAAAAACAATTTTAAACCTCCTCATAGGTTTGCGTCACATGCAATCAGCAAGTTTAATTGTCCAATTTGCAAACAATCTCATTTAATATATTACTGCACAAAATTTCAAAATATGAACATAATAGACAGAATAAAACAGGTCGAAGATTTAAACCTTTGCCATAATTGTTTGCGAAATAACCATAATACCGGTCAATGCAAATCTAATTACTCGTGTAGACATTGCAATCAAAGGCACAATACCTTACTACACCTTCAGGAAACTACAGCAAATACCAGTTTGCATGCATTGACGCAGAACACAGTTCTTTTATCTACCCTAATCAATTTAATCAAAGATAAATACGGCAGTTATCAAAAATGTAGAGCGCTTCTTGATATGGGTTCGCAAGTCAATCTAATTACCGCCGCATTTTGTAACAAGTTGGGCCTCGAAACAAAACCAACAAGTATCTACATATCAGGCATAAACCAATCACTCAATCAAATTTCAAAGAAAGTATCAATGTCAGTTAGGTCTCAAGTAGAAAATTTCAGCGCAAATTTAGATTGTTTTATTGTACCACATATCACGGGAATCACGCCACCTACAACATTCGACATTCGGCAATCATCGAGATTCCGTCAAATATAGCATTAGCAGACCCAAATTTTAACATAGCTAGCGACGTTGATCTATTAATAGGATCAGGATTGTATTGGAATTTAATTATAGGTACTCCTATACAATTCAAACCCCATCACCCTTATTTTCAACAAACAAGATTCGGTTGGGTTTTGGGTGGTGATTTAACTCAGGTAACTTCAAATTTGTCATGTAATTTGTTATCGGTTGGGCCAGATATCAATTTAGAAAAACAAATATCAAAATTTTGGAGTCAGGAAGAAATTGATTGAGTCTAAAGTCGACTGGTCTTTCGAGGAACAAGAATGCGAAACTCGTTTTGTAAGCAACACATTATACATACCTTTTATACAAGAAATCAGTTTGGGAGAATCACGTGAACAATCAATGAAACGATTCCTTAATCTTGAAAAGAAATTGTTAAATAATGCTGATCTAAAAATATCTTATCAGAAATTTATGAGGGAATATTTTAATTTAAAACATATGGAACTAGTACCGGTCGCCGAATTGGAAAACCCTAAAGCTTATTACCTGCCTCATTTTGCAGTGTTTAAAAATACAATTGAAGGTCCGAAAATAAGGGTGGTTTTTGATGCCGCGGCTAAATCGTCAAACGGCTTATGTCTAAATGACAATCTAATGACCGGACCAACAATTCAACAGGATTTATTTTCAATATTGTGTAGATTTAGGACCCACCAATTTGTCATTGCTGCCGATATAACAAAGATGTACCGGATGATATAAACAAAAACGATGCAGATTTTCAAAGAATTTTATGGCGTGAAAACCCCAATCAGCCGATTCAAACATATCGCTTAACAACCGTTACTTATGGTACAACCTCTGCACCGTTTTTGGCAGTGCGTTCATTACATCAATTAGCTCTCAATGTTCGTGAAACAGATCCATTAACAAGCAACATAATCATTCGCGATTTTTATATGGACGATTTATTGACTGGCAGTAATTCGTTTGAAGAAACCAAACAAATCAAAAATCGGGTATCGACAGTTTTAGCAGGTGGTGGTTTTAATTTATGTAAATGGGCATCCAATAATTCAGAATTGTTAGAACACAATTCACATGAACAATCAAGTGTTAATTTAAACAAAGACGACGATATAAAAATTCTAGGGTTTTACTGGAATTGCCAAGCAGACGAATTAAAGTACAAATTCGATATTACATATGTAAATCAAGAAAATATAACTAAACGCAGTATTTTATCAACGGTTGCTAGAATTTTCGACCCGCTTGGATTAATCAATCCAGTTATAATTGAAGCAAAAATTCTTTTGCAAAATATTTGGGTCCTGAAAATAAATTGGGACAAACCCGTAACAATTGATATAAAACAAAAATGGCTCAGATTTCTAAATGAATTAGTGGAATTAAATAACTTTCGCATTTTTCGCAAGGTAATAACAATACATCCAACAAATAACATCGAATTGCATGCATTTTCAGATGCATCAACAAAAGCCTATGGGGCATGTGTGTATTTAAAGGCAACCGATGGTTCAGGAGATTCTTCTATAAACTTACTCTGCGCCATGTCAAAAGTAGCACCGTTAAAATCCGTCACCTTAGCGCGATTAGAATTAAATGCTGCGGTTTTATTAACTAGACTTGTCAAAAAAGTCAGCCAAACCTTGAATGTAAACATCAATCGCAGATACTTTTGGACTGATTCGACAATTGTTTTATCGTGGTTAGCGTTGCCATCAAATCATTGGAAATTATATGTCGCGAATCGTGTCTCCGAAATTCAATCTTTTAGCTCGCGCCCAGAATGGCACCATGTGCGTTCTTTTGATAACCCAGCCGATTTAGTATCGCGAGGAATATATCCACGACAATTAAATAATTCAAGTCTTTGGTAGCACGGTCCAGAATGGCTAATCAAAGACAATAAAGAATGGCCGCAATCTCTTAATATTAACAGCGAGCCAGATGATTTTATTAACCCAAATTCATTATAAACACAGTCAAAATCGAGGAAGAAATGCCAATCTTTACAAAATTCTCATCATTTCAGAAAACTCAGCGAATAATTGCATATTGTCTTAGATTTATAAACAATGCACGAAATAAGACAGTTCTGATCTTTGCCTTACATGCGAAGAACTTGAAGCCTCAACTACTGTCATGATTAGAAATATTAAAATTAGGGCATTTCCGGAAATATTTAATTCTAACAAGAATGCCCTAATTAGGGCATTCAAAGATCAAAATAATTAAGATTAGACCCATTTATTGATTCTAATGGGTTAATTCGTGTTGGCGGGCGTTTGAAACATGCACCAATTAATTATGAACACAAATATCCTATAATATTACCAGAAAACCATCACCTCACTAAACTTCTAATAACAAAAATCCACGAAGATCAGTAACATGCGGGAAATCAAGCAACTCTCGCTGCAGTGCGACAAAGGTTTTGGCCTTTAGCGGCGCGAAACACAGTTAGAAAAATTATACATTCTTGTGTCAAATGTTGTCGTGCACGGCCAAAGTTGTTATCCCAAAAAATGGGTAATTTGCCGGTTCATAGATTTCAGACTATACGGCCTTTTTACAATGCAGGAGTTGATTATGCGGGGCCATTTTTGATTAAAGAAGGCAGGATCAGAAGTTCAAGAAAAGTAAAGGCTTATATAGCGTTGTTTGTTTGTTTTTTTACAAAGGCTATCCATTTAGAATTAGTTGGAGACCTTACAACTGAGTGTTTTATCTCTGCCTTCAAGCGTTTTATATCTCGAAGAGGTATTGTCGCTGAATTATTTTCAGACAACGGCACCAATTTCACAGGGGCCGAAAGACATTTTTTTAAATCAAATTCATACCAAAATCAAATGATCGATAATTTAGCACCAAAAAATATCAAATGTCATTTTATACCTGCACGTTCAGCTCACTTTGGCGGACTTTGGGAACGTGCAGTTAGAAGCGTAAAACACCATCTACAAAGAGTGGTCGGCGATGCTTCCCTAACCTATGAGGAATTTTATACACTTATCACATGTATTGAGGCTTGCCTAAATTCCCGTCCGATTATCCCGTTATCCCCAGATCCTAATGATCTCGAAGCGTTGACTCCGGGGCACTTTTTAATCGGAGCCCCCTTGACGGCTCCAGTGGAACAGGATGTTACCAATGTTCCGACAAATCGTCTCTCTCGTTGGCAACGAGTTCGGCACCTCCAGCAACATTTTTGGAACAGGTGGCATAAAGAATACCTGTCCCAGTTACAAGAACGCCCAACTTGCGAGCAATCATCTAGAGAAAACATCAAGCCGGGAACTATGGTTGTCCTAGTGGAGGAAAACCTACCACCTCTACGTTGGAAACTGGGACGCATTACCGAAACACATCCTGGTAACGACGGCCTAGTGCGTGTGGTGTCAGTAAAAACAGTCAATGGTGTCAAACGGAGCGTGAAAAAAGTGTGCGTAATTCCTACAGAAAATAATCAGCTGTGAGTGCGTTTATTTTAAGAACCAAGACCTTTTCACAAAACCTTTTATTACCAAATTTGTTAATCGTGTGATTGTATTTTATTTTTTGTTGTTATTTTATGTATCTATTATTTTTTTACCACTAGTAAGTAACTTTACTTTAGTATCTAAGTTAGAAGCTACATCCATTTTGTTGAAGATCCAGTGAGACTTCAAGGGGGCGGCATGTTTGTGCATAGTGTTTAGATTTGTAATTTTGTAAGAACAGCGCCACGAGTCGGACATTTTTGGGACTCAAGTGAATACGAAAATGGAAGAGAGAGAGAGAGCAGTATGGAACGGCTCAACAGAAACACACGTATTCTTAACCGTCAAAAAACATAACTGCTGTGCTTAACATTATAACCAATTAAAATAAATAAATAGTTAATCAAAATTAGTAACAAATATAAGCAAGCAACAGCGGTACAGGGAAAAAACGTGTCAAGTCAGCGCGTTACTGGGAATAAACGTGCTTACTACAAAATGAGTTTGACGTTATTATTGCTTACTGTCTTCGTGACTCAGTTCAGTGATATAGCGTCAGTTAACATGGATTACAACCAGAATTCTCTTTGTGGAGTGAAAATATTGTGCCAAACTGTTCTACAACAAAACAAAGGAAAAGGACTGGACGAATGGCAGAGGTAGCCAAAAAATTACGACTCCAGTCCCATGAAACTGGCCCAGATTGTCATTGCAAACGATGGAAATGTTTTGAAACTGTTCCATGTGCAGAAAGAAAAAGGATTTTGAAAACTTTCAACGAGATGGAATCATGGAATGAACAGAGTGCAAATTTGACTGGTTTAATTGCCCTTACACCAATACAACAACGAAAAAATCGGCTAAATGAAGAAGATAGTAGTTTTCGGGAAGCATCCTATCATTATACCGTACGAATTTTTGATGAAACTCATCAGGTTAGTGATGTTCCTGTTTGTATGAAAGCTTTTTGTTCTATTCATGGAATAATACGAAGACAACTGCAAACAATTCACTCGTCTTTGAAAGCAACAGGTAGCGCTCCTAAAGACAAAAGGGGCAGTAAATCATCAACGCACAGACAACTTGCTGAAGAAACGATGTCTTGCGTGAGTGAGCACATAAAATCTTTTCCTGGAAGAAATAGTCACTATTGTATAACGAAAACCAAGAAAGTGTATTTGCCGGAAGAACTCAATATCACCAAAATGCATGAAATGTATAAAGAAAAATTTCCGGAACAACCAGTTTCGTATGAAACTTACCAGACTATTTTTTCCACGAAATTTAATATTAGTTTTGGTTATCCACGTGCTGATACATGCAGCACATGTGATGAGTTTAATGCTTCAATAAACTCATTAAATACCAAAATCAATGGAACTAATTTGACTGTTGATGAAAAAGATGAGCTGCGAAATGAAATTAACAGTTTAACTATTAATAACACCGTCCATAAGAAGAAAGCGGAGACATTCTATGCAAGAAAAAGAGCAGCTAGACAAGAAAGTAGAAAACGAGTATATACTGAGGCCATATGTATGGATTTTCAAAAAAATCTGCCACTCCCAAATATATCCACAAATGATGTGTATTATAAATTGCAACTCTTGTTTTTCTCTTTTAACATACACAGACTATCGGATGCAGATTCAATTTTTTATACCTACACAGAGACAGTTGGCAATAAAGGAGCCAATGAAGTATGTTCTTTCTTAGAAGACTATGTATTACACCATCTATCTGCTAATGTAAATCATTTGAAAGTTTTTTGTGATTCATGTGGCGGACAAAATAAAAATTTCACGGTATTTAGATATCTACATTATCTAGTTCATGATAAAAAACGCTTCAAGTCAATTGAAGTAACATTTCCAATAAGGGGACATTCGTTTATGGAATGTGATAAGAATATGGGACTTATCAACTGCAAAGCAAGGACTCAACTTCCTGATGATTGGGTGCAAGTATTCGAAGCTGCAAGATGTAAACCAACACCATTTAAAGTAGAAAAAGTAGATCAAGCCATGGGCATGGTTAGAGATTGGAATTCTTTCCTATCAAAAACTTATATAAAAAAATGCCCCTTTTTATCACGACCAGTGAGAGAAATGAAAATCGTGGCTGAGCATCCTAGAATGATACTACATTAGGATTCTTATAACGGCAGCCTTATATTTTTCCTATACTTCATGGATACAAACCTATATTCAGCTAGGGTTTATACTTTGGAAAAAATGCTGAAAACAAGTTGGCAAGTACCCAACATACAGGGAAAAAACGATACAACTCGTCCGAATTTCAATGTATATAATGAAATAAAACAATATTATGCATCAAATTGATGCACAATACAAATTTTGCAAACGCCTTTACAGAAAAAAACTATTTTTTATTTTTATTATTAGCTTTTTTTGCAACAAATGGTAAGCTGGTATAAAAAACCTTGGCTTCCTCTTCACAATTTTTTTTCAAGTCTTGTAAATTATCATACTTTTGTTGTTTTGTTGTAACAATGGACGTGGATATCGTCCATTGTTACAACACCGCGAGGGAAAAATATAAAAGGACCCCCACTCAACTTTAATGAATCGAGCATACAATGGTAACAATCAAAGTTACTGAAATTAAATAATTAAACTCAGTTCGATTATTTCAGATTTAATTCCGATTAGTGGTGAAAAGTATGATAATTTAAAAGACTTGAAAAATTTTTGTGAAGAGGAAGCCAAGGTTTTTTATACCAACTTACCATTTGTTGCAAAAAAAGCTAATAATAAAAATAAAAAATAGTTTTTTCTGTAAAGGCGTTTGCAAAATTTGTGTTATGCATCAATTTGATGCATAATATTGTTTTATTTCATTATATACATTGAAATTCGGATGAGTTGTAACGTTTTTTCCCTGTATGTTGGGTACTTGCCAACTTGTTTTCAGCATTTTTTACAAAGTATAAACCCTAGCTGAAGATCTATCGAAATTGTCATTTTGAAATCTTCGTGGCCGATAGCCTTGACACAGGATCTATTTTAAATTCAGAAATTTGTGTTAAAATTTTGACGAATTGGAATTCTTCAAGTATTTTTTCTGTCCAACTTTCTGAACTGAAATGTATTTTACACTGTTCGATAAAGCAGATTTTCTTCTAAATAGGCTATCATTTTCAACTTTCAAAAGGATTTTTTTAAAGCCCTTGAATTTTGTTTTGCATTTTATATTTTTTTCTTTTGTGACTAAACCGAAGGTTTTTACAAAATTTGCAAAGAATACTTTTTTGTAGACACATAATTTCTACATACTGATATCCTGGTTGTGATTTTCTATTTTGAGGCGTTGACGAGATATTTGCAAAAAAGCTCTGAAGGCAAAATAATTTTCCACGCTGTCCTCCTTGGACGGGGAGCATTCAAATTGTGTCAGCTAATACTTCTGGTGGATACTCACATTCAGTAAAAGTTTCATTGAAATCCGTAAGGCTTAATACATTTTTTCGCAATTCCTGATTGGAATTAGTGATTGACATGTCTGAATTTGTTAAAAAAATTATTTTAGTAAGTTTGATACAAAGTGAAACAACAACATTTGAGATATTTGTAGATATTAGTCAGTCTATGATTTCCCTAAATTAGTTTTGCAAAATATTTTATGTGGCGGGGATCGCCGGCCCTCAAACTCGGACATAACAGAAATAAATAAATTCAAATAACTATAAATTAAAAACTGCAACAGACATATTGAAATTTCTTTCAGACTTTTACATTTTTCTATTGAAATTGACGAAATTGGTATCTTCGTAGCCTTGACACGTGACTTTCTAATAAAGAAATACTGTATAATAAAGAAAATATTGAAAACTTGCAAATATATTTTTTTGTCCAACTCTCCAAAGTCTACCAAACATGCATTTAACGTTATTTTATAGAGCAGATTTTCATATAAAAATTGTGTCATTTTCATCTTTCCAAAGCTAACCGTTTTCTTCATTTAAACCCATGCAAATTGAGAAACAAAATTCAAAGCAGGGGCACCCCTTGAAAAAAAAATTGCATTTTATATTTTTTACTTTTGTGAGTAAACCGAACGATTTTACAAAATTTGCAAAGAATACTTTCTGTAGACACCGATGTCCTACATACGGAGATCCCGTATATCATAATTTTCTATTTTGAGGCGTTGATAAAATATTTGCAAAAAATTCTCTTAAGCAAAATCAATTCCCCACACTGCCTCCATTGGAGACTGAGCGTTCAAATTTGGCCAGCGGGTACTTCGTGTGGCCACCTACATTCAGTATAAGGTTCATTGAAATCCTTGAAGGGTTAATACATATTTTGTCAATTTTTGAAATTTTCGTATTCGGATTTGGTTGCAATACATGATTGACATGTCTGGATCTGTTAATATTATTCTGTAAAATATTTTAATAAGTTTCACACTACGCGGAAGAATAAAATTTTAGAAATATGTAGAGAAAGGGTCATTCTATCAAGTCCTCTTATGAATTTTGCAAAATATATTATCTGGCGGCGACTGCCGCTACTCAAACTCAAAGCTGCACACAAGTTAAGACATTCAAATTACTATAGCTTGGAAACTTGGACAGATGTATTCAAAATTCTTTCAGTTCTGTGCAGCTTATACTCTCGATGAAAAATAGGAAAATGTGGCAAGGATTGCTGGGGTTGGCATACAACTTTAACGGAAAAAAATCTGTCGCAGAGCTGATTTTTTTTAACTTGGTTATCTTATTTGTCACATTTGACACAACAACAACTTGAAAAAACAATATATGTTGGTTATGTTGATTTTCAAAGTAAACAATATCAGTATCGTTAATTAATTTATTGGTTATGGAGTTTACAGTTTGATTTTGTAACTTTTACACCGCAGCTGTTTTTGTTTTGTTTTGTAAGACTTATTAACTAATATCACATCGTTATTCACAGTAACTTTTTCTTATCATTGCTGGCAGATTTTCATTTCTAATATCACTTCTTTAAGTATAGTAAGTTTGATTCCAGATAGTTAGTAACATTGTATGAATAATTTCATTTAAAAACTGATTTTGTTGTTTTTGATATTTAGAAAAATATTTGTGTACATCAGGAGTCTCAAATTTGCAATTACCCTTAATTTAACACATACACAATGCAGGTGGCAGTAAAAGCGCCACAGGAGAGTCAGATCCTTCAAATCTGCTTGAACCACATACTCATGAAAAATCATGTGACAGGCACATCAAGATTCTACATACTATTCTACTATTAAAACTATTCTTATCTTTAAAACATATCTACAAAAATCGTTTCACCCTCCTCAACTTTTCCACCCTTCCATTCAGATTTCATTCCATCCAGAACAACTCTTCCGTCCAAAGGAATACGATGCGCATGTACTAGTTACATATACTAACAATAAAATAGTACCGCACGCCTTTCTGGGAGGGGGACGTCAAATCCGGTTTGGAAAATTAAAACGGACGGTTTGAGTGATTTTCGAAAGAAATTTTGCCGGGCAAAAGTGGTGAAATGTTTAGAAAACTCCAGACAATTGACAAATGTTTGAGATAATGTGGTACCGCCGAAGGCGGCGGGGGTGCCGCGCGAAAACGAAATTTCCGTTTCTTGGCCGCCGAGCGGCCATATTTGAACCGATCGCGTCTTAAGTGGTGCTCTCGGGAGTGCCAATTTTTTCCGCACAAAACTGTCATTTCGAATTTTCGAGTCTTCGCTGAAAAGTCTTCGAATCTTTGGAGATTATTGCGAAAAACAATACAAATAATCCCTAAAAACGATCTTCTTCGGCGTTCTATTGCGAGCCGACCGCTGAACGGAAAGCCTTCCTGTTTGCGAATCCGGATCAGGTTCTTCCTCTCTGGGTCTTGGAAGCGGGCGAATTTTTGCAAAAAGACAATGCGGTAGATGTTTTTGCAAAACCGGGCGTTTGCGGCTGCCGAACCGAAAGTTGGTGGAATTTTGCAATTTCTTCTACACAGTTCGAAGAATGTCGACGGTATCTTGCGTACGATGTGATTGATCGTTTTTTTAGATGGCCTGAGGCGGTCCCAGTCAAATATATTACCGCGGAAACAGCACGAGCAGTTATGTCAATATGTATAGCTCGGTTTGGTATCATAAGCCGTATAACAACGCACAGGGGTACACAGTTTGAGTGTTCGCTGTTCCAGTATCTCACACAATTTTTGGGTATTCGCCACATCCATGACTTATCATCCATCTGGGAATGGAAAAATTGAACGTTGGCATAGGGATTTGAAGTCTGCACTGAAGTCTCAATTTAGGCCGAGGCCGCACTACGGTTTTTTTCCCGCGAGCGGTAACCGTTATAACCGCGAAACCGCTCGAGAAGGACACAGTACGCTATGGGGAAAATCAGTCGCGGGAAAAAACCGCAAGTGAGGCCGCTGTATTAGTTTGCTTGTGTCACAAAATCACGCGATTAAAAAACGCGGTGGTTTATCCGTAGTGCGGCCTGGACCTAACAGAGAATTGGGTGTCCCAGCTTCCATTGCTGCTCCTTGTTCTCGAGTTCGACACTTCCCCAGTTGACGGTGCTATATGCTACACACATCCGTTTACCTGCAGATATTATTGATCAACAA
The DNA here is from genome assembly GCA_944588485.1 of Phosphuga atrata. Lineage (NCBI taxonomy): Eukaryota > Metazoa > Arthropoda > Insecta > Coleoptera > Silphidae > Phosphuga > Phosphuga atrata. The sequence continues at coordinate 13,592,811 of OX155905.1, forward strand.
CACGATTTTTTTAAATCAGATGTTCCAGTTTCTCTGGCTAAAGTATGACAAGCAATGGAGCTAATTCGTCCCATGATTGCCAAACACTAAAACCCAAAATATTCGTTCAGAAAGATATTCATAACTCAAGTCACGTTTTTACTAGGCATGATGTGATTAGTAGAAGCCTTCAACTAACTTATGATGGCCCATTTAAAGTTCTAAGTAGGACACCTAAATATTTCACCATGCAAACTGCTGCTGGTACAAAAACAATAGCTACATAACCTAACAATACTTAAACCTGCCTATCTACTTCATCCTCCAGACCCCCAAGAACCAGGTCACATCGAATCACCTACACATACAGATATTTCAGCATCGCAATGAACTTCTGGTGAACATCAGCTAGAAGAACAACCTCCGGTGGAATGCAATAAAACTACTTCAGGCCGCACCGTCCGTTTTCCAGAGAATTACCTAGAAGTTGCTACTGGAAGGGGAGTACATGTGGCGGATAGTAGGGACAACACTGTTAAATTACGTTGATACCTGATTGGTCGATATCAACCAAATGTTGACAAACCAAGTCAAAAAAATGTTGTGGGCTTTATATATGTGTTTTAGTAAAGTGTAAATGTTTTGTTTTTATGTTTGTGGTAATTGTAACTGTTTGTGTTGTATTTTGAAATATATCTAACATTTTGTATCTTTGTGTAACATCTCCTGACGGCTATCTACTTGACAGATAAAAAAAATATTTTTAATTATAACAATTTTAATTCAATTGGGAATCGTTTGGGAAGATTTACGAATGTAATTTTATTATTTAGGACTGATTAGTTATCGTGTAATTAATTAATCTTTTTGCAACATATAGTTAGGAGGTCAGAAATGAAATCAACATTATTTTTACGTTATTTGATAGTAATTTATTTGGCAATCGCGTTAACCACGGATTTAGCATTTGGGACAGTATAATTAAATAATTACACCTATTTTTTGGTTCGTTATTTTAGTCAACAGAATACTCTGACGTCATTGACTAGTATATGGCGGCAAAAATCAAAGTTGCTCTTTTTAAACTAATTTATACATTTATATTAATTCTATTCATTGGTATATTGTATAGCTAGCTATGTGACTAACGTTAGGTATTCATCAATTTAATTTTTGCTTTATTTATACAGAGTAAAAATTTGAAAAGTAGCCCGTATTGGGCTAGGAATGTATGGTATGGAATGAAATAATGGAATATGGTTTTTTAAATCAATATTGATTTTGTGATAATGGATACTTAAAATAATTAACGTATTTGCCGGTGTATAACGTGCACCTTTTTCCTAAAATATATAGGTTGCGGTTGCCTCTAAAACATAGGTTCGCGTTATAGGCGCACAAAAAGTAGGTTACATTTTAAGGTGCGTCTTATACACCGGCAAATACGGTATTCATAGTAGGTTGATTAAACTAAATAGTTATAAGCTCATTATTCTGATAATTGTGCCATTAATTATTCAGATTCATCTTGATGTTTGTCATAAATATAAGAATAAGACTTGCACGCTCAAATACCTAATTGTTATGATCTCAGTAGACCAAGAAAAGTTTATTATGTTAGATTTAATAAAGTTTAACACTAAAATTCTATCTGTGAAATTTAACTAGTTAGCTACACTGCAGGGGTGGGCAAATCTTTTAGCTGTCGGGCCACATTACCTATGAAAATTTTGTATTCAGTTATTTGTATACCATGAGCGGTGCATCTATATTAGAGTTGTCCAACTGAAAATGCCCCAAGGACCGCTTTAAAAAGAATGGGGTTTGGAGAGTCGCCTTTGTTCTTTTTTTTTAGTTTCGTATTTTTTCATTTCGTTTTATTTGTATTATATTTTCTATTTGATATTTCGTATTTAAGGGTAATTTATACTTTTATAGACCAACTCCGCGCGCCACAAAAACTGAAGTCGCTGGTCGCATGTTGGACAGCCCTGATATATACTGCTTGTTAAACGATATATTTTTAGAGCCCGTAAATGTACAGTGACTATGAAATAGTAGCAGGTAGATAACAAAGTAAACATCAGGCCTGTTAAACATAATAAGCATGTTATAGACATACTTTTTGCATTTTTTACAACAGTGTTTATTTTAGAATGCAAATCACAAAACCAACTTAAAACTAATTTATAAAATTTATAAAATGTGTCGCGGGCCGCATAAAATTCAACCGTGGGCCGCATGTGGCCCCCACATGCGGCCGCCCACTGGTCGCTATTTGCCCAGGCCTGCTACACTGTATTAGATTTTGAATTGTTTGTTTAATTATAAATGTGTGTGTGTGTGTAAACTACCTATATAATACACTCAGTCGATTATCCTGGAAACAGTCCATTTTGGAGCGAAACGGGAAAATTTCCACCATCCGTCGGCCGGATACGGTCGGATCGAATCGATGTAAAATCGGCCGGATCCGGCCTGATTGAAAATGACACCGGATTACAATCCCCAATTGGCCTACTAATAACTCTCTAGCCGCCAGATACACGCCAGAACACGATCAGAGCAGTTTCTCTTCTCTCGCCCGTACACGTACACGGGGATCTAACACATTTTCCCTTTCCGTCGTAGGAGGAACATTTCCGATACACGATTCCCTCTCTTGAGCGTTTGGATAAAAATAATGTTTTAAAGGAAATTTGTGAATCTATTGCTGTCAATCACTTGTCTTGCACTTTCGAGTTTATGGAATTTATGAAATAAAAATTGTTAAAAGGCAGGTGAAAGCTATAAGCATTTGAAAGTAATTTACTCATGAAAATAATCAATTATTAATAAAGTACAATTTACTTCCAGCAAAGCAGGGGGTAACGGCTCGTACTAATATTTAACCAACTTTTGAATTTTGCCGCTACGTTTGAATTACACAAATAGGTGTAATTAATTAATTATACTGTCCTAAATGCTTATCCGTGTTTAACGTGATTCCCAAATAAATTACTATCAAATAACGTAAAAATAATGTTGATTTAATTTTAAGAAAAAGTATATTATTATAGGGAATACAAAAAGTTAATTTGAAAAATACTATTTTTTTCTTCCATATACTTTGTTTTTTCCTATCCAAATAATTTGATACGTTATTTTTCTCAAAAAAAGTTAGCAACCCTACCTCTACCCAAAACTCGTTCAGCGCGGCTAAAGAATTTTCACTTCAATAAATTGTACACTGTCTTAATCTATAGTTAATTTTAATTAATAAATATTGTAATAATTTGTCATGTAGTTTTACTTCCTCTGTATAAGTGTTTCTTGGACGGTTGAATAATTGCTGTTTTTTTAACATAGGGAGCTATATAAACACGATGTTTATATAGCTCTACGTATTTCACACTTCTAGCTCACGTCCCCTACTCACCTTATACTACCCAACATAAGTCGTTCGTGACACATTTCTCAGATAAAAATTCGATCTTATGTACACAAAAGTTGGCTACCCCTAATATAGTAACGTGAGTCCCAAAAGTCTTGGAAAGCACTCTTGCCATGAATTTGAAGAAGTAGATTCAGACACATAAAATTTCTTGATTCAGACACATAAAATTATACAAATTATCAAATGTCATTTTTAAGTAGCTGTCAATGGGCTTGAGGTTATGTCGCATTGTTTTTAGTGTTAAGTATAAATTTAACACTGATTTATTTTATAGTGTTGTGAATTATAAAATTAACAAAGAAGAACAAACATTAACAGATACAGAATGTATTGTGCATTTTCACGAATACACAACAAATTAATTAGCCGTTTTATGTTATTTCTACCGGTCTTACTTAATTTATTTGATTTAAAAATGTTTACAAAAGAGCAGAAAACTTTTATTATTAATATTTTTATAGTTATTTCTTTTATAGTTATTTTCGTAATGGTAGACGCCTGGAAAATGGTGAATGCAAATACAGTATCGACCTGTGCATTGAAGAATTTAGGCAACATTTTCCTATGGCAGTATTTAATAGGAATCAGTTTAGAAGGCAGGTATTACGATCAGTTATTTGCTTTCGAAGTACTGGTAACATTAACAAGAAAAAAAGAAGTGGAAGGCCTCGTATTAATAATGAGAATATTATACATATGGCCATAGACCCCTTGTGGGGTATTGCCCGCTCCATTCTGGAGCTCTTTGATCCTTTTGTTGCGGTGGATCAGTCCGCGTAATCTATTTTCCATTCATAGCTTCGTGAGTATTTTTGTTTCTTGTACTATTTTCTTCCATTCCTTCCTGCCTTTCACCTTCTTCTTCCATTCTGTGACTTCCATTATTCTCATATCTTCATGTATTTGGTCCTGCCATCTTATTTTCGGCCTTCCCCTTGGTCTACTGAGTGGTGGTTTCCAGTTTGTGATTCTCTTCGTTATGGAGTCTTGCGTTGTTCTTTGAATATGGCCATACCAGCTGAGCCTTTGTGCTTTTATTAAATTTCACTATGTCTTCCTCATCTAGGATATTTTTTATTTCATTTCTTAGTGGTCTGTGTTCTTGCCCTTGTGTTTTCTTTGGGCCCAGTGTTCATCTTATAATTCTTCTTTCCAGTATTCTCATTCTTTCTTCGTCACTCTTGGTCGGGCACATTGTCTGTGCTGCGTATATTATTACTGCTCTAATGCTGGTTTTGTAGATTTTTATTTTCATGCTTGTGCTGAGGCTTTTGTCCTTGAGTAACTTATGGTATTTCCAGAAAGCCATTTTTCCTGCCTTTATTCTTTCGCTAATTTCGATACTTCTGTCGTTGCTTCCGTTTACTGTGACTCCTAGGTATTTGTAGCTGTTTACCAGTTGGAATGTGTACTGTGCTATTTGTATCTGTGTTTGTTGGTCCTCTTCTTGCGTACGTGCAATATGCATGTACTTTGTTTTCTTTTCATTGATAGTCAATCCTCTTAAACGTGCCTCTTTGATGATTGTTACTATAGTTTTGTCTAGGTTCTTTTTGCTTGTTGCTATCAAGGTCATCTGCGTAGCCAATTATTTGTGTTTCGTTTTGCATTAATGATTTTTTGTTTCCTACTTTACTTATTATGCCTTCTAGCGCGATGTTAAAAAGTACTGTTGATAGTCCATCTCCCTGTCTTATTCCTTTTTCTATGCTCACCTTATTTGTTTTGCCGTCTCCTGTGATAACCTCTGCTGTTGAGTTGTTCATAGTCATTTTTGTTAGGATTATCAGCTTGTTCGGTATTCTCATTTCTTCCATTTATTTTATTAGTTGTTATCTTTACGATGTCAAACGCTTGTTTGAAGTCTATAAATAGGATATGTAGTTCCATTCTGAATTCTTAGCTTTTTTCTATGATTTGTGTCAATACGTGAATGGCGTCTATATATCTCTAGTCGATTTTCCTCTTCTGAACCCGTTCTGTTATGGGCCTATCTTGGGTTCCGTGCGCTGTGTTAGTCTATTCCTTATCAGTTCTGTTAGTATTTTGTAGGTTGTGTTTAGTAACATTATAGGTCTGTAATTCACACATTGCGTTGTGTCTCCGTTCTTGTATATTGGTGCTATTTGTCCGTTCTTCCATTCCGTGGGCATTTTTTCTTCCTTCCATATTTTGTTTATTAAGCCATGTATTCTCTGGGTTAGCACTGCTCCCCCCATTTTTATCTGTTCGTTATTTATTTCATCTGGTCCTGCTGTTTTGTGTAGTTTTAGCTTTTTTATCGCTTGCGTGAGTTCTTCGTAGTTAGGTGGTTTTTCGTCTTCCGTACTGGTTACTTCTACTTCATCATCTGTTTATGTTTCCTGGTATATTTTCGTGAAGTGTTCTTCCCATTCCTGTTTCCGGATTTTAGTGGCAGGCTTTCTTTTGTCGTTCTGTCGTTTGATATATTCGTATAACTTCCTGTTATCCTTGCTGTTTGCTTCTATTTGCTGTAGTTCTTTGTCTAGCCAGCTTCTTTTTTTCTTTTTGTAGTGTTTCTTTGCTTCGTGTTGTGCTAATCTATATTCTTGAAGGTCTTCTTCTTTTTGTGTATTTATTCATGTCTTCCTTTTTTGATTTTTTGTTGAGCTTTTTTCCTGGCACTCTTCGTCGAACCATTGTTTTGTTGATATGTTTTTTTCCCGACCCATTATCTGCTCCGTGATGAAATCATCATAAGAAATCATGAGAATATTATAAACAACATCAGAAATGCAGTCCAAGATGAACCTACTACTTCAATTAGGAGACTAGCTCAACAGCTGAATTTAAGTTGTACTACCACTCACAGGATTATTCGTCAAGATCTTCACATGAAACCTTATAAGTTGCAAATGTACCAAGAACTTTTACCTCTCAATTATAATAAAAAACTGGCCTATTGTCTGTGGTTCAATGAAAATATGAACAACGAAGTGTTAAATTTAACATTTTTCACTGATGAAGCCTGGTTTCATCTAAATGGATACATTAATTCCCAAAACATGCACATGTGGAGTGTTGACAACCCACATTTTTTTTAGAGAGCACTGTATCGAATCAAAGTTGTGTGTGGTTAGCAATGTCAAGACGCAGAATTATCAGTCCAATATTTTTTTATGGTAATTTAAACACTGCCACTTATGGAACCACTATTTTGCAACAATTTATTAACAAACTTCATGATGATGAACTCCAAAATGGCTTCTTCCAAGAAGATTCTGCTAGACCGCACATTGCCCATGAAACATTAAATTATCTAAAAGAATTCTTCGACGACAGGCTAATAAGCAAAGACCAATTTCCACCACGTTCTTGTGATCTAACTCCTCTGGACTTTTTTTTTCCATATTTAAAAAATTCAGTATTCAGCAGTCCAGTGCATACAGTAGAATATCTGTGAAACAATGTAATAAGAAAATGTGAAGAGATAGACAACACAGTATTTCAAAATGTGTTCGATATAATAAAATGGCGAATTAATTGATGTTTGTTTTTTTTTGTTAATTTTATAATTCACAACACTATAAAATAAATCAGTGTTAAATTCATGAGAAGGCGTTTTACTTATAGCTAATGAAATTGTTGAACTTAAAACTATAAACAATGCGACATAACCTCAATACCACTGACAGCTACTTAAAAATAACATTTGATAATTTGTTTAATTTTATGTCTAGAATTCAGAAATGACCTACGTCTTCAAATTCATGGCAAGAGTTGATTCCAAGACTTTTGGGACTCACGTTATGTAAAAAAAAATATTAAAACAAACACTTAATTTTATTTAAATAATAAACAATTATAAACATTCACAACATGCTAAATAGAAGTTAATAAGAAGATAACAAAATTAAAATAAATTGGATACTTATTCGTATAAAATCCCAAACCACGTATAAATTAGGAATGTCATAAAAGTTTATCAAAAGACTAGGCACATTTTTATACCACATTCGGCCATAACACGAAATTTAATTTATATCACCTAATGCTAATTAATAATACTAATAAATTTGTACGTTTTTAAAATATATCAAATAAATATATTTGTATGTTGGAAGATTTTTTTTAACACATCTATATTTCTATAAGAAATATAATATGATATTCTTCATTGGGAAGGTCACAGGCCACAAATTTATCATTAATAAAAAATATTTTAAATTATCCATAATGCCTAAATGCTTTTTAAAATAAAAGAAAGCACGTGATTTCTAGTAATAAATATTACCCCAAATATATAGATCACTTGATTAAATACCAAGAAACTTCCGGTTTTGTACGTGTCCTCTCTAGAACTCGCTTTAGCCCTTTAGACGTTTCTAATCCCCAAACATCCATAGCATCTCTCGGCATAACAGCAACCCTATATATAACCAAATTAATATTTTTATGGGAAAAATAAAAATGTAATCAAATCACTCAAATAAATACATATATTCACTACCTTCCTCCCGAATTAGAATGAAGAAATTTCCAGTAACTTGATCTTAAATTAATAGGTTCTACCATGGCTGCGTGGAACAAAATTGCTGTACTAAAGCAATACAAAAAGCTTGTAAATCCAGGGACATTTGGAAGATATCCCATATCGATTCCCAGATTATAAGTAACTTGCAACATTTTCCAAAATACATATAAGGCTATAGTTGTATCTGGGTACTTGAAAAATGCTAATCCGGCAATTATTCCAGCTGGTACAGCGTGTATCGGATCATCCGTTCCTCTAAATCGTCGTAGCATACACATAGTAAACTACAATTAGAAAAAAGTTATAAATATATTTTTCTTTGAATCATGAAAATCAATAAATCGAATATAGTTTCAGTTTTAACATTTATATTATTCAAAACTTACTCGAAAAAGACCCGTCACTCCTCCCAAAAATATGGAAATGTTAAAATTTTCCGCTTTAAATAGCATATTAACTAATTTCTTTGGTGATTTAATTATCGTTTTTAAATTTAAAGCTACTTTTAAAACTAGCTGTAAACTTAAACCAATGGTAAACATTTTCGTGCTTCCCTAAAAAATAACATCTCTTAAATAAAAAAATCTCTTAATTATCTCCGAAGACACATAAAAAGAAACTAATTTTTCTACTTTCATGAAAATAAACTTTTAACTATACGCTAAATGTGTTAACGTAAAAATAATTTATTATTAATGTTAAATATTTTCACTGGTGTGAAACTGGCAACGCACTTAAATAATGCCAACTGCCTGCCTCTTTTTTAAATAATATGATGCCTATAATAAAATAAAATAATGATAATAAAATGTCGCTTTTTAAATAATCGCCGTGCATTTTCTATTTGGAATTTAAAAGAATATTTTTGAGAAATGAAGGTGCTTCAAATGCTAAGGTCTAAGGTCTCTTCTAATGCAAATGAAAATGCTAAGGTCTAATAGGTGGAGGAAATTATCTTAAAAAACTTGAAAAATAATCAACTTTGCCCTTCGTGTTAAAGAGTGATAAGTAAATAGGAAATATGTGTGGATTCTTTACATGATTAATATGCGTATATTTAAAAAAATCTAATTTTGTTCTCAAATTTTATGAGGTAGTACTATGCAACAGTTACATGAAGAAAATATCTTTATCAATAAGAAAGTTATAGCCTTCTGAAATAATTTTTTTTTTATTGTTATAAATTAAAACCTTCAATAAAATGTTAATTATCAGTATTTAAACTTATATTCAATGTGCAGATTTTTAGAATCGATATACAAATATATCTATAAAGATGTGACCTATCTTAGATACAAGTATTTGAAATACAGATCAAGAAGCAAGATACAAAATAAGTATTTTTATATCTGTACTTTTATTGTTATTTTTATATCTATAAGTACTTTTTTAAATCTTAATTTTGTATCTTGTATTTATATGCATTCTTTTTGTATCTTAGTATTTTTTAAATACTACGTTTGCTAAAATACTTTTATTAATTACGTATAATTTTTTTTACATATAAGGACCATATACATATAAGGATTTTTTACAAATCATAAGGACCCAACTAACCCTTAAAATTTTTAATTTATCAAATTACCAAAAGGCGGTTATGGTCTATAAGAGTCTATATAGTTAATTTTGCCTGCCGTCGTCGTCGCGCCATATTTTATTGTGCTGACAATGTGATTTCAAGTTTTAAGTCGTATCGTGTGTGCCAAACTACCAAGTCCTAAGTTACATAAAGTATTGCTAATTGCTTACAATATTTTCAATCATCATCCCAATCAAGATCTGTTAACTTGGACAAGTTGATTGTACAATTTATTGTTGAAATTATGTCACCAGTATCAATAGTGGAGTATAAATCATTTAAAGCTTTGAATGAAGGTGCACAACAACTAACAAAGCCTCCAAAAGTTTTATCCTGTCCTTCAATCAAAAATAAGATTAGTAATGACCACAAAGAGAAAAAATATCGATTGCTTTGAAGTCTGTAGAATTTGTGTGCAGCACAGCTAATGTTTTGTCTTCCTCTAAAAGAAGTTATTTATGGGGGTTACAGTCCATTGGATTGAAAGTGAGACTCTTGTGAGGAAAAGTGCTGCCATTGCATGCAGAAGATTCAAAGGGGCTCACAATTATAATAAAGTTGCTGAAATGATATACTACATTCAGAGTATGATTTAAAGCTATCCAAAATTGTTAAAACAGTAACAGATAATGGATCAAATATGGTTAAAGCCTTTAAAGTTTTTGCTAAAATTCAGACAGTCTAGGACAGGGACGGCGAACCATTTTATGAACGCGTGCCATTTTTCTTAAGTTTCTACATTATGAAATGCTGATGTGCCTGATAATTTTGCTTGAATATTATTTACCATATTAGCCTGAATATAATATTAGTATTAGCTTGAATATGATGTTTGAAGTCCATCCCGATTTACAAAAATAATGGAGTCACAGTGGGATCCATTTAACCACAGACAAATGAAAACCACTGTAATCAAAGCCAATTTTCAAAAAATTTTAAGTCAGCATTTCTGACTCGATTATCAAGTTTCCTGGACAGTAATAATATGCAGGCAACAGTCAAAATGACTTCTGGAAAAGTAGCTCAACTGATACTGCTCAGTTGGATAGTGTTCTAAATTGTAATGAGGAGGTTCTTGCCTTATTTTACCATCTAAGTAATGCATTTGATTCTTTTGATTTGATCACAACCTCCTTCCACAAAAAAATGAAGATACCAAGAACTGGGTTAAAGGGTTCAAAGTCGGAAAGAAAATTAAAGAAGTGGGTGGTACCCCAAGGCTCTCTAAGGGGACAAACTCTATTTTTGATATTTTTTAATGATCTGACGCAAACAAAGAATGTTCAATACAATTATATTTTGTACGCTGACGATATCCACATTTTAATATCTAACCCAGATATACAAAATTTAATTAAAAGCAATTTAAAATCAGAAACGTTAGGAGGATGATGTATAAAACTTTAATGGACTTTAAATATATGCAAAACTTACTTCATGATTAACAAAGAATTAACTGAAGATTTAGCTTGCATCATCTTCTTTCTTTCTCAAAACCTCTTCATTCTGGCTGATCTGGCTGCCCTCTCTTCATCAGATATGACAAATTGTTTCCTTTGTACAGTTTTTAATGAAAATCTTATTTGTTTATTCTTGAGGATCCGATTTTCTTGTCTCGTTAGTTTCAATTTGTTTCAATGTAATATTGTTTAATTTAGAAGAGTTGAATTATTTTTATTTTGCCAAAAGTAATTAAGAAGTTGTTTTATTAACCTGTTATCATTTAATCTAGATAGATGACAGAAAAATGCAATTCTGCTTTTTCTCATCGTATCTATTATAGATTCACTTTCCCTGTATACCACTGCATTAGGCAACAATCTCCATTGTCCATTTGCCTGATGTTTTTTTATTAATGATTGTTCGGAGTATCCTTCTGTCAACCTTTTGCAGTGTATCAGTTGTTGCTTTGGTGTTCAATTTAAATAGTGTTTCACAAGCGTATGTTGCTTCAGGTTTAATGATGGGACAGTAATGTTGAAGTTTAGCATTTATCGAACGAGATTGTTTCTTGTACGTTGGCCATGTAATTCGTTGTGCTGTTTTTAACTTAAATGTTCTGCTTTCTATTGATGACTTTTCATTGGAGTTCCAAGTTAAAATTTCACCAAGATATTTAAACTTATATAAACAATTTTAATTTGTTTAGTATTGGCTCAGGTAATGGTTGGTGCTGTAGTAGGGAAGGTTGGCATTAGTTCTGTTTTTTCATATGACATTTGCAATCCAGCTTTTCTTGCTATATTATCAAGTTGTTCTATTTGAAATTTAGCTTCTTCTATATCATTAGCCAGTAGTGCAAGATCATCCATGAATGCTAAACAATTGAGTCTTATTTTTTTCCAATCTTGATGTTAGGTTGACATATCTTATTCCATTCCCGCATCTCGCATGATTTTTCCAACACACAATTAAACAATAATGGTGAGAGTCCATCTCCCTGCTGAAGTCCAGTGTTAATGTCAAATGGTTTTGAGAGTTCATTTCTGAATCTGACTTTAGCTTTAGTATTCTTTAGGGTAATACCAATAAGGCGAATAAGTTTTGGATGTAAACCAAATTCCTTTAGGATATTCAATAGTGACTCACGATGGATACTATCATACGCCTTTTTAAATTCAACGAAAGTGATAACTAACTTTTTGTTTCTAACCCTATAATGCTTCATAATCCACTTTAAACTGATAATTTGATCTGTACAACTTCTCCCTGGACGAAAGCCTCCTTGGTATTCTCTAAGTTCATAGTCAAGTTGTTCTTGAATTCTCATGTATAATATCTTTGTAAAAAATCTTTGAAAAAATTTTGTAAGTGACATCCAGCAGTGATATCCCCCAATAATTGTTGGGATCTGATCTATCGCCTTTTTTATGTAAAGGGTATATTATCGCCATGTTCCACTCTTCGGCCATTTTTTCAGTATTCCAAATGTCTATGAGGTATTTATGTAAATTCTGAATGGTTTGTGTATTTGCATTCTTCCATATTTCTGCAGTTAGTTGATTCTCTCCTGACGCTTTGTGATTTTTAAGTGAATCAATGGCTTTCAGCACTTCATTGTAATCTGGAGGTATATCTTTTTATAATGGTGTTTTATTTTTTGAATGAAGGTCATACTCTAGGTATTGTGTTGGTTCCACACTGTTATGCAATTCTTGAAAGTATTGAGCTAAAATTTCTTTTTGTTTTTTTTTTCTCTAACCAATTTGGGTCCAGGGGGGTTAGCCCTTAAAACCCTACGGCCCATTGGCCTATTTCCCCACATTGTTTCGTTCATGCAAATAGATCTTGTCCCTCTATCAGGTCCGAGATTCTATGTGCCATGTTTTTCACGGGGTCTCTCTCAGCTGTAATATCAAGCTTGTGTCTCCTATGTTCAATTGCTTCACAGTGGAAGATTATATGGGCGGCAGTTTCATCCTCCTCATAGCATAACCTGCATAAAGGTTCATCCTTCCAGATACCCATTTTATGCAGGTGTTCTCGTAGTGGGCAGTGTCCTGTAACTAGGCCTACCACAATTGCGATCTGCTTCCTTGGTAGTTGCAGGATTTCAGCAGTTATAGTTTCCAATAGGTTTACTAACATTCGTTCGCTATGTGTTTTTTTGGTTACTATGTGCCAGTTTTCCATTTGTATTTCTCAACATAAGTGTTGGTGGAGTAAAGTTAGATTGGCATTGTCGAAATGTTTTATAAAAATCCCTTGTCTTATGTTGCATGAATGCTTCATCTATGGCGTTAAATGATTCTTTGTAATAATTTCTTTTAACCCTTCTAATTTCTTTGGCTGTTTGTCTTCTAGCATTATGTAGTTCTTCACGGGATTTTTCTGTTCTCTTTTGTTGATCAGCCAAACATGCTTTGTGCCTGTTTTTAATTGATGTGTCACATTCCACCAAGCATGTTTCTTTCGTTTTTGAACGGGCGCAATTTCTTCAGCTATGGTTTTTAAATTTTTAATTAGCGTCCCTAGCCACTTAAATAATATAAAATGAAAAATATCTACAACCTTGCCTTATTTAAAATGAATAGTCATGAATTATGTAAATATTTAAACCAAAATTTAAAATAGTTTTAAATATTAAAAAACCCAATTAAACCAAATATAAACAAAGTTGTGACAGACAAAATAATGACAGTTAAAGGTCGCAATACAGGTAGATACTCGAAATAGCATTTTAAAGAACGAAAATGTATAATACTGTAATACTTCGATAAATATCGAAAGTTGATAGTTTAAAAATTTGAACACTTAATTAATTATCGCAAACAAAAGCGACGACTAGGCACATGGAAAGCACCCAGAAACTCTCCAAAATATAATTAGAAACCACGTCGACTAGATATGCATAAAAAGAAAATACCAAAATGCTGAAGATACTAAAATAAGATACTCTGGAGTCCCAGAATATAGAAATAAAGTAAATCCGGGAATACAATTCCAGGAAGTGTTCGCGAGGGAAAAGATTGGAAGATGTGTTCAAAAAACTCCTGGTATATACGGATCTAATTATGACAAGTTAATGAGTTTTCCATATTTCGGGGGGGGTTTGAACACCCCCTGGCTACGTCCATGGTGCAACCAACCCCTTTGTATTCCTCGACCTACCAATGACTTTCACGATCGCAACATCTTTTTTTACAAGAGGGGTCAGCCATTTAGTGTTTGCCAATTTTGACTTCAAATTCGAATTTCTCGACCACGAAAATCACACACTTCTCGCGAACGTAACGTCGTATATATATATATATATATATATATATATATATATATATATATATATATATATATATATATTATATATATATTATATATATATATATATATATATATATATATATATATATATGTGTTGTATTGTTTTCTCGGATGTGTTAGTTCGCCGAAACGTCGAGAATCCGGTTCTTTTCAGAGCCAACCCTCAGCATCAACGCGGAATCCCCGAGAAAACAATACAACACAGGTATCTATCCGCGAAAACCTCAAATACAACAATATATATATATATATATATATATACAAATACACCACAAAAAATTGACGTGGAGAAAATACACACATCCAACTTACAGGAACAATGGGAAAAAATCTCCACAGATAATTGGCCTGACTTCCAGAAGAAAATCACACAGACAGCCAAACAGACAATCCCACTCAAAAGAAAGTCCAAACATCCCTGGTGGAACCAAGAATGCGAAGACGCCATGGAAGAACGCAAAAAAGAACAACAGAACCTGAGGTGAAGATGGCATAGTCGCAGAACTATTGATCTGGAACACAGAAAATGTACCCGAAGACTGGAGATGCGCTCTCATTCATCCGCTCTTCAAGAAGGGAGACCGGACAGATGTGAACAACTACAGAGGGATCTCCCTTCTTCAAGTAACATACAAAATTTTCTCAGCATGCTTACAAGAACGAGTTCAGACACAACTTGAAGGCAAAATAGGCGAGTACCAAGCGGACTTCAGGCCTCACAGATCTTGCGTAGAACAAATATTCAATCTCAAAAGCTGCCTAAGAATTAGAACACTCAGCAACAAACCCACGGTCTGCACATTTGTTGACTTCAAAAAGGCGTACGACTCAGTAGACCGGACATCACTCTTCAACACGCTAAACGAACTCAGACTGGACACAAAAACACTGAACCTAGTAAAGGCAACACTCACAGATACATACTCCAAAGTGAAATTCAAGGGAGAAATTTCAAGACCTTTCAAAATTGAAACAGGAGTCAGACAAGGTGACGGCCTCTCCCCACTCCTGTTGAACCTCATTTTGGACAAAGTAATTAGAGAATGGAACACAACACCCACCACTCTATGCAGAAGCGGTATCACCTTTAAATGCCTAGCATTCGCAGATGACCTTGCAGTTCTAGCAGACACTGAGGAACAAGCGATCCAACAGGTAGAAGCCCTCAAAAAGTGCGCTGAAAAAGTTGGACTACAAATATCGTTCGAGAAAACTGAGTACATGTCAACAAACAAAAAAGACACACAACAATTACAGATGAAATACGGAACAATAAACAGAGTTACAAAATTCAAATACCTAGGAGAAATCATACAACATACAGGAATTGAGAAAGAAACTCAAAAGAGAAGGATAGAGAAAGTAAGAAAATGCTATGGCATGACTGCAAACATCTACAACAAGAAGAACCTTGGCATCCAAACAAAAATCAGACATTACAATACAGTCATCAAACCCGCCATACTATACGCATCAGAAACTATAGCCTCGAATAAAGGTGACATGGAAGCCCTGAAGAAAGAAGAAAGGCGAATCATCAGAAAAATTATTGGACCAAAACTCACAGATGAAGGATATAGACTACAATCAATAGAAACCACAGAAAAACTGTATAACATAGAGCAGTGTTCCGCAACCTTTTATCTTCCACGGCACACTAACGTATTTTCAAAAATTCCGCGGCACACCACAAGTAAAGGCTTTAAAAATACAGCAAATACAGTAATACATCGACCTACGCTACCCCGACTTACGCGAACTCGGAGTTACGCGATTTCAAATCTCGCCCATTCGTCTTTTGTTTGAGCGTCACACAACTTTTGATTATCGATTATAGACTTACTGCCCCTACACTATTGGGAACTGACATAGTGGCGTGGCTAAAAATACATGTGTTAAAACGTAACTGTATTATATTTCAACTAAACTGAATTTTAGAAAATGACTCCGACGAAGAACTTATTTCTTCCACAAAACGAGTAATAAAGAAATTATTAGCATGCTATGAGGAAATTTTGCGGGAGAAAAAAAAAATCTTTGAGTCGTCAAACTACTTTGTAACTACTGTTAGATTTTATGGAGCCTTCTATATCAAAATAACTTCGGTAGGCAATTTTATATTTCTATAATCTAAGATTTTGTTAAACATTTTTAATTCAATTAAACATAATTTATAGGTATTTTTTGCGAAATTATAACCCGACTTACGCGAATTCACCCGGTTAGGGCTCAGTCCGACCTATCGCGTAAGTTCGGGGTATTACTGAATTAAATAACAATAATAGGTGGTACGTATATGTTTTCATTAGATAATAATATAAAATTAAAATTTGTAACTAACCCCCGGACAAATTTAAAATCAATCGGATCTGTGAAAGTTATTAAGACCCGTTTGTCAAGTAGGCAATGAGCTGATGATCATCCAACGCCTGAACAGATCTTCATAAATTATAGCTCGATCATGTCAGCTTTCAAACAAACAAAATACGCATCAAATTCGGTCCATTCCTCTAGCAGCTATACACAGCCAGACACACAGATACACAGACAGACACGTCAAACTTATAACACCCCTCTTTTGCGTCGGGGGTTAAAAACACAATAATTTTTATATACAATTTGAATTTTACACCAACACAAAAACACATATATTTTTATTATAGATTACACATCTAAAAAAATGTCTCTTAATTTAACTATGAAGTTTGTTGTTATTTACTTATGCCTAATTAATCTATACTAGGTGATCCATACTTACTCTGAATTGAAAAATTATTATGTTTTTACTATAATTAATTTGTAAAATTATTATATGACTTGTGAACACAGTTATATAACACTAAATTGGAAAATTCACTATGTTTCTACCATAATTAATATATAGAAATATTATATAACTTATTACTTTATAATATATATTATATAATATTTTTACAAATCAATTATGGTCAAAACATAGTGAATTTTGCAATTCAGAATAATCTATGCGAATTTTAACAGTATTTAAACATAATAACTAATTTATTAATGTGATATTTGTGCTTGTTTTGATGAACATATACGTCGTATATTTGGCTCCATTTCATGGTCAAAGATTTCATGAATTTCATGGTCAAGACCCATCAACACGATCGTTTTTCATTTTTAATTAGAACCAATGTAGAAAAACTTTGTTCACATATGTATGTAGAAAAAGATAGCAAAATTGCAATAGCCTTTGCAGAAATTTGAGGATACTCATTCTAAACGGAAATCCAGAAATCAGCCAATTTCATCTCAATGAAGTTGGGTTTCAGCGTCCCATCGTTCCTCAATTCTATAAATTCCTCTCGAATTTAAAGGAAAGTGCTTCTGTTGAATTTTCTGCATCTGCTATAAAAGGATTTCTAATCCAATTATATTGCTCCGCATTAATTGTGAAAAAATAATTATTAAATTTGTCTTGCAACAAATTTAAATGTTGTTGAGTCAGATTCAGAATAATCTTTTGGTTTTCAATCATTCACTTTTGAGTCCTTTGGAACATTTCTAATGATCCTTTTTGTATCTCTTTCTGCCAAAGTTCAAGCTTATTTTTAAAGCCCACTAACTTGTCGGAACACTTCAGATTATTTTCGGTTCGACCTTGCATTCTTTTATTCAGTTCGTTCAGGTGCTCAAAGATATCAACCATGTACGCCAGTTTGGACATCAAAAGTAATTATCATCAAAAAGTTGATAAAGTTCGGGCATTTCTTGTTTTAACTAAAACTCGCGAACCTCGTTGCGAAGCTCAAACAATCTAGCCAAAACTTTTCCAGGGGATAGCCAACGTACCTCGGTGTAAAACAATAAGGATTCATAATCCGATCCCATCTCTTCACATATTATTTTTATTACATAATTCGCGAATTTAAGGCTCTTGTTTTAATAATGTTTATGATAGTAATGCATTGATTCATCGTTTTCAATAGTTCCGTTGGCAAGTTTTTGGTCATTAATGCTTCGCGATGTATGCAACAGTGTGTAGTTTCTATATTTGGATTTTGCCGTTTTACGCACGAAATAAAACCTTTTTTCTTGCCCATCATTGCTGCAGCACCATCCGTGCAAATACTAATACAATTACTCCATGTCATATCATAAGTTTTAAAAAAATCAACTGTTACTTTGAAAATTTCCTCGCCGGTAGTTCGCTCTGGAAGCTCGTTGCAAAATAAATAATTTTCTATTATGGTGCCCTCGTCAACGAAACGTACAATAGCTATGAGTTGTGCTCGGTTTTTAATATTCGTCGATTCATCAATTTGTAGTGCAAACTTCTGGGCCGTTTTTAGTTTTGCAATTAGTATTCCTAAAGTATCGTTCGACATATCGTTGATACGTTTTTTAACAGTATCAGCTGACAACGGTACGTTTTTTACTTCATTAACTTCTCTAGGCCCAAGCATGGATTTAACAATTTCTATGCATGCTGGTTTAATGAGTGTCTCACCAATAGTATGTGGTTTTTTCTAACGTGCAATTAATCTTGCAACATGGTAACTAGCTTCTTAGGCGTTATCAGAAACTGTGACTAACGATAACAGTGATTGCTTTTGTTTTCGCATTTGATCGAACAGTCTAAGAAAAAATGATTTGTCCTTCTTAACGTAACTAGGATGGTTTGAATTTAAATGCCGAAGCAGTTTACTGGGTACCATTGCTTCGTTAGATAGCATTTCTCCGCAAATGATGCATTCTTTTTTGTGTGGCATTCTTTCGTTTGGGTGGCGTTTCTTTATCACAACACGAAAATCCATATCGAATGTAGTCTTCGTTATACTTTC
The DNA here is from genome assembly GCA_944588485.1 of Phosphuga atrata. Classification (NCBI taxonomy): domain Eukaryota; kingdom Metazoa; phylum Arthropoda; class Insecta; order Coleoptera; family Silphidae; genus Phosphuga; species Phosphuga atrata. Next base: position 13,611,869 of record OX155905.1, read on the forward strand.
TTTCCCACATCTTCTGTTTTTTTACAGCACCACTTGTGCTTGGTTCATTTTGGTTTGTCGGTGAATTCGAAAATCTTTTTAAAAACTTGTCCATATTTTTTGGAGGTATAACAACAAAATAACCTAAAAATGTGGTATTTGATGGGAGTTCTTCCAGTTCGGATGCAGACTGACTGACATGATCATCAGTTCGGTAGATAGAACAAAATACGTCGAGACTCAGACACAAAGTGCCGACGCTCGAGCCACGCCCTCCGTAATTTGCCCCACGTGCAACAGCGAAATATGGGTTTATACTAGAGTTTCCGATCTCGATTCGATTTTATTATACGTCGATCTCTTAAAGCCCAATTTTTGTCAGCCAGATCGATCTTAAAATCCACCACAAAATGAAGAGATAGAAAATCGATCACTACTAGTACATTTATAACGATTCATTTTAATATTTCTAACCTACGACAGAATTTTGTTAAGTCGAGAACGATTTATTCGATTCGTGTTTCTGAAATCTTTAGAAGATTGGGATAATAATTAATATTAGCTGAAAGCTATGCTTAAATAAAAAATAACATATTGGCGAAACACTCAGTTGGAACGACTTAAATGTTTTATTATCGATACGGAAGATTATAAATTTGACTTACCCAAAATAAAAGCACTAGTGCCGATTATTTAATAAGAAAATGCTTAGAAAAGCACAACAGCAAGCTGCTTTACTAATGTAATAATAATATCACATTAAACGACGTACATCTCTACGCATAAGTACGCAAACTAACACTTACAGTACTATATGTACAATGTACATTTTTTGTTTAACTAAGTACATGTTTTTGTTTTGTATATAATTTTGACTCTGAGAAATTACATATTGGCATTTTTACATATTAATTATTCTTGAGAAAACCGCGGCGCACAGCTAAGATCACCTCGCGGCACAGAAGTGTGCCGCGGCACAGCGGTTGCGGAGCACTGACATAGAGAACGACATCAGAAAACGCAGACTTAGATTCTACGGACACATCTCAAGACTCCCGGAGACCAGACTAACTAAATAGATGCTGAACTTCCTACAGAAACGTTAAGTCAGTACCAAGTGGATGAAACAAGTAACACAAGACCTAGAAGCAGCAAACATCACAGATACTCAGAACAGAACGACTCTCAGACATCAAATACACCAGTGGGAAGTGAAGAAGGAGACCAAGAAAAAGACTGGAACCTCCTGGACCAAAGAAAGAAAACAGGCACACTAACAGAAAATGCGGGAAATCTGGGCCAAGAAGAATTGAAAACCATGAAAACTTAGCGCCATCCACTTTGGGTGCAATCCGAGGATAATATTAATAATATATATGTATGTATATATATATATATATTTATATATATATATATATATATATATATATATATATATATATATATATATATATATATATATATATATATATATATATCAGCACTAGACCCAGTTGGCCCAGACTGACCCCCCAGACTTTTCCATCTCTTGTCTTTTCTCTCCAGTTTGTGATATTGCTCTGATCTGCGTCCCTGATTACTTCATCTTTCCATCTTGCTCTCAGTTTGCCTCTGCTCTTTTTACCACCTAAGCTCCTTTCAAAAATTTTCTTTGGTACTCTCTCTACATTCAAACTCATGATGTGGCCTAACCATCTTAGTCTCTGTCCTTTGACTACAGCTTTGACGATACGATTATATTTGGTTCGTTGAACAGAACTTGTATTTCTCGGTTAGTTCTCCTTTCCCATCCCTCTTGTGTTATTTTTCCTCTATATATTTTTCTTAATACTTTCCTTTCCCTAAAGTGATGCTTCTTTTGCTCCCAATGTCCATACTTCACTTGCGAATAATACTATGGGTCTGATAATCGTCTTATATATTCTAATTTTCAGATTTCTTGAAATACTTCTGTTGTGTACTACTTTCTTAAGAGCGTAGATACATGGATTTCTTGCCATTATCCTCCTTTGGATCTCTCTATATATTCCCGGTTTCCTATAGATTTATATAATACCTAGGGACAGGTAAGTAAATTGTTCTACTTCATCAAATTCGTAGTTTTTTCCTTCTTCTGTTGTTATGATTAGTTTGTTCCCTTGCTTCTATTCTTTTTCTGTCCATGTCATATATTTTGTCTTATTTTCATTTTTTCTAATCCTACTACGTGTGCATTTTTTTCTAATTGTATTATTACTTCTTGCAGTTCTTTTTTCCCTCTGGTTACTATTGTCAAATCGTCTGCAAAGGCTAGACATTGATGTTTTTTATTGTATAGAAGACCATTTCTATTTAATTTTGTTTTCCTTATGACATATTCTAGTATGCAGCTAAACAGTATTGGAGACAGTGAATCTCCTTGTCTTAAACCTTCCTGTACATTGAACCTTTCTGATGTTCTTGTTCTAAATCTCACCCTGTTATCAGTTTCTTTTAACATTCATTGAATTAAGTTAAATAATTTTCCTTTAATTCCCAGTTCTTTTAAAGCTATGTACAATTGCTCTCTCTTTATTTGGTCATATGCTTGTTTGAAATCCAGGAATAGCACATATGTTTCTTTGTTTTTTTATTTTTTTTTGCAAACCTAACCTAACCTAAATCTCACCCTGTTATCAGTTTTTTTTTAACATTCATTGAATTAAGTTAAATAATTTTCCTTTAATTCCCAGTTCTTTTAAAGCTATGTACAATTGCTTTCTCTTTATTCGGTCATATGCTTGTTTGAAATCCAGGAATAGCACATATGTTTCTTGTTTTTTTTTCTTTTTTTTTTGCTACCGTTATCTTTGCTTTTTTCCTTCTTCTTTCTGTTTCCTTGCACCCGGGCTGGGTTTTCCCAGCCCTTTTCTCTTTCCTGTTCTCCTGGTATGATTACTTGGCTTTTTGTGGTTTTCGTGGCCCCTTCTGTCGTAGGGCTGCGCTGTAAATTCGACGCTAGCGAACTACCAGCGGCTATAATCTCAACTAAACTTTCTGTCCAACACTCGCACGTCTTACTTACTCGAACTCTCGAAATTATCCAATATTATTACCACATTATTTTCTCTTCTTCCAATTTTTTCATTTTTCATTTGTTTTTTGAGTTGTTGTTTGAGTATATCTATTTCTAGCATTGCTTTTTCGTTTACTACTTTTATATTCTTTAATTCTTCTTTATGTTAGATTTGTTTTCTTCGTAGTTCCTGTAACTCTGTTTGTAACATTTTCATGTCTTCACTACCTTTTCTTTGTTCTTCCTTAATATCACTTGTGAGGTTTTCCATCATTTCCACCATCCTCTCCATCATGTTTTCATTTCTCTTTTCGTCTTTTTTTGGTGTTCTATTTGTTTTTTTTTATGTCTTAAATACCTCCTCGTTCTCTCCTGGTCTCTTCCTTTTTCCATCATCGGTGCTACTACCGTCGTCGCCGTCTATTGGCTTCATCATCTTAACCCACCACGATAAATGAGTAGCTCGGGTCGACCCCTCGTAAGTGACTCACTTCTTGGTGTCAGCTGTAATTTTTCCTTATATTAGGTTCTTTTTCTGGCGATCCGGCAACAGTGTACGCGCTTCGATCAGAAATTCGCCTGTTTGTCCTCTGTCATCAGTTAACCTCTCTTAAAACGGGTTTTGTTTACCTCTGATTTTTCGGCGTCTGGATTGTCACTTCTTGACTTTTCGCCTTCCCGTGGAGTAATTTCTCTTTGGCTTCCTTCTTAACACTTTCTCATATCTATTTTTCACTACACGACTCGAAGATTCGGGTTTATTGTAGGTGAAAAATCTGACACGTCAACTCAGGCTAGCAACCAATTTTACTTTGTTGTCGGTTTCTACCTCGAGGGTGAATTTAATTTTAATTGGGAATGAAAATTGTTTATTAGATTTAGAAGTTGGTCTAATTGACGTTCTGTACCACTGAAACATGCTGTGACGTGATCTACATATCTATACCAAAGTGATAAATGTCTAAATTTATATAACTGTGAATGTCCTGGCTAAAAAACCTGCACCAATGGTTTTTCACAAAATTTCAATCGAACTTGACAGACAAGATTATGATATAAATATTATAGCGAACATGAGAATCACCGACCATTGTGTCATGGTCATGACACAACAAGAGGAAGAAGTTATCTTAATAGTAGAATAATCTGTGATTCTGCGTATGTGTTAAGGGTTGATTCTGAAAATTAACCAACCGCTTTCTCAAAGTTTTAACGAAATAACATTTGTCAATTTCGTCTACATATTTATGTAGTCCGTTTGACCCTTGCCGTTTGCAAGAATATACCTCTTTAAAGTGACAATTGTTAAACAATTAGAATTGTTTAGTAATTATTATTTACATATACTTTCAAATAGTACTGCTGATTAAACAAAATACTTACTTGTAAAGTGTAGTATATGCAACTAAATGGATGAGGGCATAAAGTATGTCTATCACAGCATTTAATGTTATTGATTAATTTTCTATAAAGCCGAAAAGCTTGCATGATTATACTGTATCCGATGTATCGCTTTCTTTTATTAGTCTGCCATCTTTCCGTAACTGCAGCCCTAGTCGATGGTCTATTTTGTTCATCTGGTCTATGGAAATTTACTTGGCTAGACCTAATATTGTAATTTTTTTCTTCGTAGGGACCGAATACAAATCTAAAATGCAAATTTATTAATTAAGCAGATAAATATGGAGCGGAGTTAATAACAAGAATTTAATTAAATATCAATATAATTAAATTGAAGAAAGAATTATATTAATTATTAAAATATGTACAGTGTAATCTTGGTAATTCGGCAGTTGGTTAGTCGGACACGTTCAGTAATCTGGCGGTCTGGAGACGTGTTTTTTCTTGTCGTCACGCCGCACTGTCAACCAAATGTCAACCAAGCAGAAACACGTCACTTTGTTTGTATCAAAAACAGGAGATCATCTCAGAAATACTTGAAAATTACCTTCACCTAGGAATATTTTCTTGGGAACGTTTTGTTGGGTACATTTTGTTGTGACACTCAATAAATTATTCGCGGTAATTCGCAGGATCACAAAACCCCTAAAACCCGAGATTCATAAAAAATGTATGCGTTTTTTCGATTGTCCTCCAAATGGCAAATCCAAGCCATTTCCAATTTTGATATAGTTTCATTATCAGCAACCTCAAAAAATAAGGAGACCAGAATTTTTGCAATTTCATTTATTCAAATATAACTTCTGAATTTTATCAACAGATATCGATAGACCAGACTTGTACCAAGAATTATAATAAACGTTTCTGCAATCCATCGTATCGATATTTAACGCAGTTAACACCCGCGCGATTTTTCTTAACACCGTTAACACTCGGTTAACCGCGAAGGACGCCAATGAGTATAATTGGTATCATAACTTTTGAAACCGGGAGTATGAAATATTGCCAGATTCTTCCCAAGGATGCAAAAAAAAACGCACAAAACAGCATTAAAATTTGACACGTTCAATGGGTAAACAACAATGAATTTTGATCAGAATCTTTCACAATGAGACGTTGCCTCTCAAGCTATAATTTTATCAATTTGACAGTTTTATTTTTCTCCTTTTTAGGGCATTTCAATATAAACGTGGTAACTGTGTGGTAATAAGTGTGGTTCTTTTATACAGTGTGGTTGAAAAAGAACTGCCGAGTTTTAAGTATAAATTTAATGATGAAATTAATGAAAAACTACATAAAGAAGTACTTACAATAAAAGGGAGTACTATCAAGTTTTGGTTTAACTTCTCGCCACGTATTCAACAACATATCAAGTGTAACTTTCCAACCGCCGCGACGATTCTTTCGCGTAAATTATTGATCTCACGATCTTTTCGCTGTATATAACATTTTTGATGAGACCCCAAAAGAAAGTCCAATGGGGTTAAGTCCGGGCTTCGTAGTGGCCAAGAGATTAGGAAAGTTCTGCTAATCCACCTTCCCGAAAAGCGAGTGTCTAGATTGCTGGTCATAATTCGAAAATATCATTATTTTGCAATAAATTTTCTAACTCTAGGGTTTTTGGGGTCGCTGATTACGAATCTGATATTTGTTTTGCCAAAACCAAAATGGGTGATACAAAATGGCCAATGATATTTATGAATTTTAATGTTTTTCTCAAGTTACCAAGCTATTTTTTATATGTCTATGAAAAAAATATTTATTATATGATATTTATAATAAGTAAATTAATTGAAATAAAAAAAGCACGGATAATCCGCAAACCGGAAAATCCGCAACCGTTTAATAGAGTTTTTTTTTATATGTTGTTAATAATGAAAACATTTCGTTTATTTAACGAATAGATTTTTTTTTGTAGATCAGGACTGATAACATCGAATAAATATTTACATTGTTACATTATCTGCATTCTACAATGAGGGTTGAAAATGGCAAACCGGCAACTTTCAGCAGTTAATTTTCAGATATGTTTTGCATAAATATGTAATCTACCATGGATTATTAAAGCAGCGCAACACCTAGCGTAACTTTTTTTAAAACTTGTTGCAAAACAAAATACCTGCGAGCGTGCCCGCTTGGGCAGCGCCACCGTCGCTACCCTACCTACGCGTCCCCTCCACTAAAACCACCCTCACGAAGCCAGTACATGGATCTCCGATCGATTGCACCCCCACCTGGTCCACCCTCTGCGCATCCCCCGTTACCAGAGAAACGGCACTTCAGTCAATCCGCTCTGACAAGTTAGCTGCCTTGTGGACGACTATTTGGACATTTTGCCCGCCTTCTACTTATGCGCTCCCCCTGTGGACCTTAAACTAGAGTCACTGAAGCTTTTCTCTATTATACCATTGCACTATTCTATTGTACATCTTGTAAATATAGTAAACAAACTCAATTGTACTTTACTGCGCTAAACCCTACCAACTCCCCTGAGATCTACCATGAGCCACGCTACAACTGCCCAATTAGTGCAGCCCGAAACGCGAAAAAAAATTTCGTCGTATCCTTGGAATATCCAGTACGTAGAAACCTAGATTAAACATTCCGCCGATAAGCAGGCAAACGTCGCGAAATAACTAGAAGCTATAATACAGCGAATCGCACCAGCACCGACAGCAAAGCATTTCACACGTTGCCCAGCCCGGTTTAACGGAACCAGAAACCGAGAAACTGATTCCTTCAAGACATCGGAAGGCATTTCCGACGCAAACGCCGTCAAGGGACTAACTCTGCTCCTGGAAGGAAACGCATACACATGGTGGACCGGAATCAAGGATTCCATTTGGGATGCCTCGCAAGAAGCAATTCTGAGAGAATTCGCTCCTAATCCACCTAATTACATGCTGTACCAGCAGGTGTTCTCCTCGCGCCAGGAAACACACATTACAACTAGCCTTTTCGTCACGCAGAATAGGTCTCTGCTATCACAAGTGGTCCCGCCAGACTCGGAGGCTCGCCAAATTGATCTCATCTATGGCCTTTTGAGACTCGATATCCGAGATCCAGTACCGCGATAGATGATCACTAACTTCCAAACGTTACTAGATGCCGCCCGTGACGTCGAAGCCACGTTACACGAAAAAACTAGTAGCCGAGCCAAAAAAATTGACAAAGAAGCCATGTCCAGAGGCAAACCTAGGGTAAAATGCGCCTTTTGTAAAATCATAAGCCATGACATCAGAGAATGTCGGAAAAAAGAAAAGGCAGATCGCGAATCGAGGAAAATACCCCGCCAAACCAACAAGAAACCCTCAAATGCTACGGATGCGGAAAACCAGGTGTAATCCGACGAAATTACAACTGATGCACCAAACCACAGCCTGACGTCACAGTAGCCTTTAACTTCGTCCACATAACTGTCAACGAGAGGCCTGCCCTCGACTTCTCGATTTTTGAAAACCCAGGAACCGCTCTCCTGGACTCAAGTGTAAAAACCAGCCTTGCCAGCCCTGGACTTTGTGAAATCTTGCAGAAGCACGGAGTCAAATTTGCCCAAACCATCGCCAGAGTAACCCTGGTCGACGGTCAAGCAGAAAATCGAGTAATTCAAACAGTCACTGTTCCAGTCACGCTAAAGACATACAAACTCCCTTCGTATATACACAAGGAGGTGACACAGTCACATTGTTAGGTGTGGATGTCGCGAAAGCCATAGGGCTAGTGGTCAACTTCGCACGCAACACCTATCACTTTCATGGAAACAGGCACGAAGTCTACCACTTCATCTCGAAGGACCAAGGCATGCCGTTACCATTGTCTAACATTGAAGTGAATCCGCCACATAAGGACACCCCCCCGCATGGAAACAAAAGAGATAATGAATCTCCAGAAAATGATAGAAAGTGGTGAATGATCTCCGATGAAATCCGATCTCATCCGCGATTACGGGCCATTACTTTACCCTCTACCCGTCTCTCCACCGCGATCTCGTGATCCACCAATCCTTGTTTCCGAACGACCACCGCATGGATCATCTACAGGAGAAATCCTTTCCAGGACCGATTTCCGATGGGCTGACGTCACATATGCCATCGACTTGGCGTACACCGACGAACCCATAGACAATAACTTGTTTCTCCCTCAGTAGATTTCGCCACCCTGGACCTGCGACCAGCCACCAAAGAAAATGCGCTCGCACCAGTCCAGGGGCAGCAAATGAACCGGCTCCCGCACCGATTCCAGGTCTGTTTCGGCGAACATCGACACGGGATCCAAATCCCCAATCGGTATTCCATCCTATCGCGTATCTCCACAGAAAGCAAAGTTATTACAGGAAGAAATACAGCATTTCCTGAATCTAGGCATTGTAGAAGAATGTAACAGCGCCTGGGCTTCTCCAGTGGTCCTCGTCCCTAAACCAGGAGGAAACATAAGGATGTGCGTAGACTATAGGAAACTCAACGCTATCACAAAACCCCTCGTATATCCGCTACCACGACTAGACGACTTACTGCAAGCAACCTCCCGTTGCTACTGTCTATCGACTATGGATCGACGAACCGGCTACTACCCACTATGTTCTACCCAAAAGACTAAGACAAAACCGCTTTTCTAGCACCATTTGGAATCTTCCCATTCACTTCCCAAAGACTTCACTTTCACTTCACTTCAGATTCGCACACGTTTCGACGTATTTAAAGTTTATAAATGAGAACGAAAAAGGGGTGTTTAGGGCACTACCTGCTCTCAACTAATGATCTCAAATGGTGCAAGGAGTATCACTATAATTATTTAAAAAATTAAAAACCGAAAAAATATTTTTTTTTTGCATCCACAAAATTGAAGACACACTTTGTTAACATGTCGTAGTAATTGTCCCCATTTCCCCATTTATTGTTGTTCTTCAAAAATGAAAGAACCAATTAATCGCACGATCTTGCATCAAGGCGCGCCAAACATAACTCTGGGAGAGTCACGTTGATGCTGAATAAATTCATGTAGATGCTCTGATCCCCAAATTCTAAAGTTGTGACGATTTACTGTTCTACTAACATGAAATGTAGTCTCATCAGAAAAGAAAACATTTTTCAAAAAAATTTCATCATTATCAATTATGTTTAGAAAGTCAACAGCAAACTCTAACCTTTTGAATTTATCAGTAGATTTTATTTCATGTAACAGTTGCAATTTGTACGCACGCAAATGAAGTCTTTTACGCATAACATCATATACGGTACCTTTAGGCTATCCTAATTGGTGACTACGTCTGGCCAATGACTTCTTTGAGCTCCGAACACACGAAACACGGATATGTTTAACAACATCTTAAGAAGTTCTATGTCTGGAAATTTTCCTTTTAAAACACTACCGGTCTCCTTGAAACTGGTCTCCAGCATGTAGCCAATGACGGATAGTTTTTGCTGTAAGAGGTAGATTTGATGGTGACGACTTGTAATCTGGGTGGGATTCAATGACTGCAAATCCTCTGCGTTCAAGCAATGTGCCCCAAGGTAAATTTGTTTTCTTGCAGTCTTTGAGCAGATGTATGGGGGTTTCCTCTGCTGAACCACAGTATCTGCATCTGACATCTTAGCCTAGGGCCTTGGGGTGTTTTCTGTACTGTCTGCAGTGTCCCGTCACGACTCCTGTCAGAATTCTTAGCTTGGTCCTGTTTAGTTGCAGGAAAGCTTTTGCTCTTTTCTGGTTAAAAGATCCCAGCATTACCTTGGATTGTCTCAACCACAGAAGTTCTTTCCATGTTCTCATCCATTGTTATCTTATTTCTTCATCTAAACTTTTGTGGATGGTGTTTACACTTATACCGCAAAAGGGTTCCGGACCTATAAAGGGATTACTGGATCCCTTGTTTGCTAGGTGCTCGTTTCCGTCTATACCAGTATGTCCTGGTACGCAGTATGGCGTTACTTTATTTTCTTTGCCAAGCTTGTTTAGCCTTCCCACAAACTGGTATGGGACTGCCCATACCAGTTTGGATCTAATGGTGTATGAGCTTATGGCCTTGATGGCTGCTTAGATCTATAACAGGATAGCAATTCGTTTCTTGCGATAATTCCTGTCGAGGTTAAATCTTGCACATCTTTCGATTGCGTGTACCTCTGCTTAGAAGATACTTGGGAGTGTTCCCATGGATTCGAAGTATTTGCTACGAGGTCCAAACACTCCTGCACCAGTACCTTCCTTTGTCTTCGAACCATCAATATACCACTTGATAGCATTTTGCTCTATGTGGTATGCTGAGGATTCGCCGCTACAAACGGCTTTACTACCACATATTGCTGTGTAGTTTTTCTCGAAATGGTATTTGCATAGCATTTCGTCTTTTGGTGCCGCAGCCAGGGAAGCCAGCAGCCAGGGAATCTCAGCGAGGCTGTTCCGGTCTCTGCTCCCGATTATTTTACCTCTGCCTATTCCTTCCTCGCTGAACGTTACAATCGCCGATCTGGCGGCCCTCTCCACGACAAGGTGCAACGGAGTCAGATCCAGCAGCAGTTCCATTACTGCTGACGGGCACGACCCCATCGCCCCCGTGATGCAGACACAAGCCATTGTTTGAATCTTCTCAAGCTGTTTCCTCATAAAGGCCAGCTGGATTCTACTTCCCCACGCAACTGCCCGTGATCGCAGGTCTCACTATCACGGTGTACATCCATCCAGGATTGTAGGAATACAACCCCACGTTTTTCCTGCCAGATTTCTGCACACCATTAGAGCGCGTTTGGCTTTACCTACCGCTGCTTCAGCGTGTCTATTCCATAGGAGTTTGCTATCTAATGTGAAACCCAGATACCTTATCTCCTGTTTGTATTCTACTACCCTCCCATCTAATAGTATGTGGCTGTAGGTAGTTTAGTTTTCTCTTTCTAGTAAATGCTATCACCGTGGCTTTGCTCGGGTTGAGTTTCACTGTTTGACACCATCTACTAGTTACTTTGAGGCCTCTCTGTACGATTTCACAGAGCGTTCCCTCAAACTTCCTTCTGGCTATTATGACTCTGTCATCGGCGTAACCTTGACATTTGATATCTAGGTCGTTCAGCCTAGCCAGTAATTCATCAACTACCAGGCTCCACATTAGTAGTGATAGCACACCTCTCTGTGAGCACCTCCGAATTGTGGAGATCTTGATGGTGTCTCTTCCCACTTGTGCCTCCGCCGTTCTGGTTCTCAGCATTTCTCCCATCCACTTTGAGATAGTGCTGTCGATATTCCTTCTATCGAGGGCCGCTTTGACAGCCTCTTGCGAGGCGTTGTCAGAGGCTCCTTCTATTTCCAAGAAGACACATATCGCTACTTCCTTTGTGTCTAGTGCTGCTTCTATTTCATTTGTCAGCTGATACAGGGAGGTTTTTGTGGATGTCCCTGCTCTGTATGCATGCTGATAGTTGTGTAGTGGTTCACTTGCCGGCACTGTTGTCCTAAGGTAATTATCAATTACCTTCTCCATTATCTTTAGCATAAAAGATTTTAGACTAATGGGTCTAAATGACTTATGTTGAGTGGTGTCCTTGTTCCCCAGCCTTTCTCCATAGCTCCGGTATGTATCCGAGGAAGGCGGGAACTAGTCCGTATACACCTGGGGCCTTAAATGACTGGAAAGTGCCGATTCAACACCATACTGACGTTTAAAATTACGTTGCATTGTTATAACAAATTAAGTTTGCACAAGTCAAATAGACCAGAGTAGCCATAGCATTGCACTGCATGTCTGAAATGAATTAAGCGAACTGAGCCCTGGCGCCGTCTCAATGTGGCGTGCCAGCTGCAGCGGCAAAACTTGGACAGTTGATGAATCAAACACCACAAACTAGAATAGTGTGTTTCAGTTGGAACAGATTCAATGATACAATAAAACAATGGAGTCCATTTTCAAACGCTCTGTATTTTATTGTAATTAATTGCGTTTTCATGTTCAAACCATTCACAATTTGTCTTCTTGCTTCATCCAACCCAGAGCTCGCCAAACTTTTTTGATCATCGACCCCCATATAATATTTCGAAATCTCCATAGACCCCCATAAAAGTAATTTTCAGTTAATTAAAATGAAACTATCTATTAAGTACTATGTTTGTACATGTACATTTATTTCATGATTTTAAACATTTATTAAAGTAATAGTACATTGTGTAACAATATGAAAAATTTATGAAAAATATCTTAATGTTGAAATTTAAATACCTTAATATTTATTAAATAATAAGTAATTATAAATAAGTAAAAATAATAAGTAACTACAGATTTATTGCTTCTTAATCAATGAGATGGGTGTGCTTGGTGTTTCTTTGCAAGGTTCGCTATATTGGGTTCGAAATTGGTCAATTTTAATCTTAAATCCCCTCGAAACTCCACATTTAATTTATTTCTGTACTTAGTTAAGATTGAATTTACGTGACTGAAACCGGCTTCAACCATATAGGAACTTGGAAACGCTAGCATAAATGGCTGAGCTATTTCGAAAAGTTTTACATATTTTTGCATTATAATTATATTTGTCCAAAATTTGCTTATTGTTAAATTTTTAAGAAGCGTCTTTGCTTCAAGATCCGATAATAATTCAGCAAGCTCATCTTGCAGGTTGATGTCCACGTTTTCAATTTGAGCGGAAAATGGCGCAATAATCCATTCAGGTATGTCAATGTTTACCAAATCAACAAAGCGCAGTTTAAAATCGTCGCTTAATTTTTTAAGATAACTTGTATATATTTTCAAGTCTTCTTCTCCTATTTCTAATTGTCGCAGATTTGAAAAATACTGATAATCCTTACATAGCAATAAAGATTTAAATAAATTTAATTTTACTTGGAAGCCAAATAGTATTTTCCGAGCTTGGAGAAGTGTTACATCTTTTCCTTGCAGCTTTGTTTGGACGTCATTAAATTTTCCAAATAAGTCCGCTAAATAAAAAATATGGTTCTTATTGTTTTGGAGTTCATCACTCAGAACAGGATTTATTTCGCTGAGAAATTCTGTTGTGGAGTCAAATAACTCAACGAGCCGTTGCAAGCATAGACTTCTAGACAACCATCTAACTTCGGTGTGCAGAAGTAATTGGTTAAATACCTCGTCGTTTTCTTCACAAAGTTTGGAAAATAATCTTGATTTAAGAGGTTGGGCTTTAATTTGATTGATACACTTAATACACAAATGTAAAGCTTTATGTAACTCTGGACTGAGATATTTTGCTACTAAGTTGTTTCTATGCAAAACACAATGAATAGTACGTATATGGGGCACTTTTTCTTTGAGAAATGTAGTAAAACCTCGGTAACGCCCTACCATAGCAGATGCGCCATCTGTGGCTACTGCTATTATATTTTCAAGCGGAATATCATATTTATTTAAATATTCTTGTAAACATCTAAAAATTGTCACTCCTTTTCCATCAGTTTCAAGATATTTAGCAAATAAAAATTCATCAATAACTTGTCCTTTCATGTTACTGAAAATGAAAATCTAACGTACACCATAAGAATAGCAGAAACGCAAAAAACAGATTCATCAAGTTGAATAGAGCAATTTTTTAGCTCCGATACTACCGTATTTTCTATTTCTTCTGCCATTTCGTCAATACGCCGTTTTACAGAATTTGCACTTAATGGCAAGGACTTTAAAACATTAACGGAGTCTTTTTTCATTACATCCTCAATGACGTCTTTAATTGCAAGTATAACAATTTCTTCAGCGAGTGGGTGTGGTTTTCCCCTCTTTGCTATATTAAGCGAAATCTTGTACGAAGCTATTAATCCTCCTTCAGTTTCAACTTCAGTAGACTGCTTCATAAAAGTTTTTATAGTTGGCCGACAAGTGACTTTTTCTTTAAGTTTTTAAAAAAAATCAAGTTCTTTATTTTTTTTATCTGAATGAACCCTTTCAAGATGATCTTTCATTTTTGATGGTTTCATGTAGTCATTTCCAAATGTTTTTTCGCATAGAAGACACATAGGAATCGTTTCATTTGTAGGCGAACAAATAAATCCAAATTTCAAATAATCCAATGAATAATACCGACATTTCTTTTTAGAAACTGAAGCTGCCATTTTTTAAATATGATTCTATAAATAAGTTAAAAATAAGTTGGTATACTATACTACTCCATATTATTAATGCTTACCTTCTTTTTTACATGTATTGATAATTAAAATGATGTAGTAATAATGACAATGCAAATATTTAACACTGTTCACAATTTCCAAAGATAGCTGAATTGCGTATGATATTTACGTTTGTAACATCAACGCTCATGACATTTGGACAAGCGCACATATGCATATGACTCAGAAGCCAGAAGTGCAGAGAAGCACCGCTGCGCGCTGCTACGTATATACTTGTTTCACCCGAATAAATATACGTTTATTAATTTATTTTCTATAAAGAAATTGATACTAAGTCAATTATAAAAACATTCACAAATTTTACATACGCAGTTATTAGATATGTATGATTTGCGTATTAAGAATTGTTTTTCCTTCGACCCCCAATCGACCCCCCCCGATTCGGATCGACCCCCATTCGACCCCTTGACTCAAATCGACCCCTTCGCTTGTTAAATAGACCCCTGGGGGTCTATATAGACCACTTTGGCGACCTCTGATCGAACCTCTAATTGTGCTTTCAATTGGTGGAGAACCGAACTTCTTTGTTGCTGAACGATTGCCATGAATACTTCCATATTTAACAACTTTTAATTGATATCCTGTAGACTTTTTTAACTTTTTTGGTAAAAAGGTGCGCGTTATACATCGGAAACCATACTTTCCGATGTATAACGCGCACCTTGATCTTGATTCAATTTAAATGTTTCCCAAATTTTATCGACTTTGTATCATCAAATTTAAAAGCACCACATGGTTAACTTCAATAAAAACATAATAATCCAGATAATAATCAAGTTGACATAATCACCTATTTTGAACCCGTATCATCAATTCCACCCGTAACAAATTTTCCTCTTCTCATCTACTCTTCCATTTAAATTAACTTAAATCAACTAAAATCAATATTTCATATCAATCGTATGGAATCATCAGATATAATTTAAATAATTTTTACTGCACTCAATTAAATAAAATTAGTTGCAGAAAATATTAACCTTGATATTAATATTAATTAGTTATTACAAGGTTCTAATAACAAATTTACGATATACGGAAAATTTACGTGACGAAAACATGTATAATTACATTTTAAAAAGTTCTAATTATTTTTATTATGCTCATATATATTATAAAATAATAGCATGATTATAAATACAGCGTTTATTATTGTAATGTAATTAAATTTTATATACTTACTCCAAAATGTTGAACATCGAGTCATTATGACGATCGTCAGATTTGTGCAGCCCCGCTTTGTAATAGCCCAACAGAATGGCTAAACTACCAGAAAAAATAGCAACTTGTCCATTTTTAATAGATTTTACCATATTTCTGTATATCAGCATATTCCACACAGTTTCGGTAGCCACATTACTAACATAGAGAGCTAATAAAAGACGCCTGGATGGGCGTTCAATTAAAATTGCACAAATACTGGAAAGAAAAGCAGGAAGGCCGCCAATTGATGCAATATTATAATTGCCCATCAAAGCTCTGAAAATTTGAAAAAAAAAACGTTTATAAGCATTTTATTAAAATCATGTCCACGTTATATAATATAAACTATAATCACAGTACCAAACTTTAAATGTATAACAGTAATTAAATATTAATAAAAAAATGTTAAAAAGAGGTTGCTAAATTTCACAATTGCAACAATAAAATCTACAGAAAAAACTTTTTAAAAACCACATTATCATTAACATGCATAATAAGACGAAAATATTTCTTTTCGGATTGATATCGCTGACCAAATAAAAGCGTGGTGTGCTAAACTATATTGACTTAATCTTCGTGGGCGTTACATGCTTTTATTTAGTCAGAAAATATCAACTCGTTCCATATCCCGTTCATTTTTTAGTTCCTTTCAATAAAAACTTGGCGTTGAAAAAGATATTTATATATTTTACAAGCTGACCCGGCGAACTTTGTACCGACTCAGAATAAATAAATGTTGTGTTGTTTTTTTTTATAAAGATAAGATAAAATGAATACTCAAAATTAATTAAGTTCAATATATAAGTTCAATAAATGTACAAAAATAAAATGTAGTAGAAGTGAATGTAATTTTTTCAACGTTTCGGCCAACGCAATTGTATTAGATTAAGAAGATGCGTGTTTTCAAATCAAGAATCCTAGAAAAATGTGTAGATTGCTTTAAATTACGTTACTATTAATAGTTAAAATAATAAAATTGTAAAATAGATAACTTAATTCAAGGGACATCGTAGTTATGTTTGTAGATTTCAAAAAGGCCTTTGATTCTGTTGACAGAGAAACTATAGATAAAATAATTCGAGAATTTGGCATAAAGTCTAAACTGGCAAACCTAATACGTGAAACGCTTACAGATACAGTCTGCAAAGTAAAATTTATGGGAGAAATTTCTCAGCCTTTCAAAATAAAAACTGGTGTACGACAAGGTGATGGCTTATCTCCAATTCTTTTTAATTGTGTGTTAGAGAAAGCAGTACGAAGCAGGAACGAAAAACTTATTGAACACAAAATTTCGCCGATAACGTTAGGAAGAGGAAGCAAAAAGATAGAAATAAACTTGCAGTCTTGCTAGTCTTGCATTTGCAGGTGATCAACAATAAAAGCATTTATTTACAGGAATTCACATCTGCAGAAATAGGAAGAATAATAGTTAAATTAAAAAATTCAACAGCCCGAGGTCCTGATGGCATTCCATGCAGCATAATAAAACAGTTTTATTCCGACCTAGTGGATCCTATTACACACCTGGTCAACGCCTCCTTCGAAGACAAGAAATTTCCTGAGATACTTAAGAAGTCAAGAATAATTCCTATCCACAAAAAAGGAGATATTATGAACATTGAAAATTACAGACCCGTTGCTCTAATTTCAGCAACGGCTAAAATTCTAGAATATGCTATGGCAAGCAGACTGATGCCCTTCATATATAAGTATCACCTAATTCCGGAAGAGTAGCATGGGTTCTGCAAAGCGAAATCGACCACAACTTCTGGCTTGAATCATACTTGCTAAATAGAAAGCAATATGTAGGAATAGAGGAGAGCATATCTACAACTGTTGACATTGAAATGGGTGTCCCCCAGGGAAGCGCCCTTGCGCCTCTTCTATTTTCTTTATATATTGCAGATCTTCCACGGTATTTAGGGGATGCCAAATGTGTTCTTTATGCCGATGATGCACGTTTTCTAGTTTCAGAGGATTCGATAAAAACAACGCAAATAGCAGCTAACAACCTTCTTAATGAACTCAACAAGTGGTTCGCTGCAAACAACTTACACCTAAATATAAAGAAAACCTATTACACAATATTTCAAACCAGGCACAGAGTCAAAGCAGATGACTACGCAATAAAAATAGACAATACACTGATAGAAAGAAGAAATACTTTAAAATTTCTAGGATTTTTTCTTGAAGATGAGTTAAACTGGAATACCTTTATACTTATACAACCCTGAGCATTATTACAAATTGATAGAAAAGTATAGAAGAAGAAATACATTTTCGATAAAACGAATGTCGCAGCCGGATATTATTTCAACGAAATCAATAGAAGATCAAATAACAAGAAGAGTAAAAAATACCGCGGGCGAATCTGTCTCTTGGCTGCAAATTAAATGGATGAGATTCTTGAAAAACGAACCTTATAAAATGTTCTATAAAACTTCTTTGGATGATTCTAAATTCCAGGTTTTGGATCTTTCACCTAAAAGAGGAAGACCAAAAATATACGGAAATATTAAATTACTTCCATTATCCACCACCACTAGGCCAGTAACGGAAGAAAAATATAAAGATATGTGTTTACAACCATATACGGCAAAATATACGGCAAATACGGCATATTGCCGCTAAGGTCAACCAGAAAGCCTTCATGTTAAGAATACTCCGTAATAACATAGACCTACCGCTCCTACTACGAATATGTCACGCGAAGGTTCAATCAATTATTGCATATGCGATCATAATATGGGGGGCATCTCCGCACTTAGACGTCCTATTCAAGGAATAAAAGAGAGTAGCGCGGGCCATCAAGGGCATATCCAGATCAACGTCGTGTCGGCCACACTTCAAAGAACTACACCTTCTGACAGTCCCGAAATGAAGTTCAACTGTCGCTCAAGTATATTCGACGGATTTTTAGTATATTCAACTGTATTTAATTGCTTTCAGGTATTAATATCATGCCCTTCCAATTTAAAACAAAATAATTTTCTACTCGCAAAAATGTTAACAATCATGGATTACGAAACGCTAACCAAGAAGTCACATTCGAGTCCTCTCTTAGAAAAACAGCAGTTAAATATGGGATCGACAGGACTGCCTTGCGTCGATACACCAAACACGAAAAAAAGTTGGAAGTGTTTGGCAAGAAGGGTAGATACAAAGCTGCTCAGATATTCACAATACCAGAAGAGAAACTTTTTGTCGAATATTTAATAAACTGTAGTAAATCAATTATGGTCTGACTAGGATAGAAGCGATGAAATTTGCGTTTGCTTCATCAAACTCAAAAAAATTCCAGATAGTTGAACAAAAAATTGTTCAGCTATAAAAGGCTGGTTCCGCGGATATCTTCGTAGAAATTCCAAGATAAGTCTACGGACTCCTGAAGCAACTAGTTTGTCAAGAGCTACTAGTTTTGATAAAAAAAAATGTTGGCATTTTTTTTGAAAATGTATGGTTATTTTTTTTTTAATGTAAGGTTATTTATTCTGTTCGAGAAGAATATAAGTTTGAACCCCAAAATATGTATAATTGCGACGAGGCGGGATGTACAAGGATGTATTTTGGGGTTCAAACTTATATTCTTCTCGAACAGAATAAATAACCTTACATTAAAAAAAAAATAACCATACATTTTCAAAAAAAATGCCAACATTTTTTTTTATCAAAACTAGTAGCTCTTGACAAACTAGTTGCTTCAGGAGTCCGTAGACTTATCTTGGAATTTCTACGAAGATATCCGCGGAACCAGCCTTTTATAGCTGAACAATTTTTTGTTCAACTATCTGGAATTTTTTTGAGTGGTGCCCTAAGGTGCTAGCAAGCAAAAAGTTGAAGCAAGTGGGACAGGTTATATCTGCTGAGAGAGGAACTTTGGTTACAGTCTGTTATGCAGTCAATGCATTTGATCATACCATTTTTTATATCCCCTCGAGGGAAATATCGGGAAGATTTTTTGTCCAGTGGGTGGATGACTATGAAAAGCTTCTTAAAATTTATGGAACATTTTAAAAAATACTCTTGTGCGTCAAAAGTAAATTCAGTCTTGCTGATCCTTGACAATCATGAGAGTCATGTAAGCGTAAATGTGATTCAGTTTGTCAGACGCAATGGTATACCAGTACTGACGCTTCCCCGCAGAAACAAATTGCAACCATTAGACGTTGCCGTTTATTCTTCGTTTAAATCAAGATACAATAATGTGATGAACAACTGGATGCTGTCAAATCCAGGTAAAACCGTAACAATCTATAATATTACTAGGTTTATAAAAACTATTATGTCACAAGCTTTCAGTCAGTTTAACATCCTAAGTGGATTCAAGAGTTCCGGCATCCATTCGTTTAATTCAGATATATTTGGAGAGGAAAACTTAATGTGTTCTGCAGTCACTGAGAGAAATTTGTGGAATGATGTTGAGTTACTTCCTGTAGATTTCACTTCATCTCAATCGTCCGTCACCTTCACGATTTGGATGATATTCCTCATGTTCCTTTTGAAATAGACTGTTCCGGTAACTCTGAATCATCTTTTAGGATACTCCAAATCGAATCAAATGATCAACAGAGCTCGGTAATTTTTCAGCCTTTACTTTTACGAGAGGAAACTGATGATAATAGCTCCTGGTCTGGCTCCACCATTTGTCAGGAGATTTCGGCCATTGCTGAATCAGCTGTTACTGACCAAAGTAAAAATGCTCTAGCCTTATCCACTCCTCAAAATATATCAGCCTCAGCTGAAAGCTCATTTTCATGTGAACAAAATCATGCTGGTGGTATTCCAATATGACCATCCACTTGCATGAAGATCTGACTCCCGAAACAATAAAACCATACCCAAAAGCTGCACCATGGAAGACTATACGATATTGTCGTCAACCAGGAAAAACAAAAATTCTAACCCGAGTTTCAGAAAAAACGCTATACACATTGCAACACCCAGTGATAAGATATCTAATCAAATAAAAAATAGCAATATGAAACAAAAAAAGAGAAAAAAGTCCAGTATAGGAAAAACTATTCTTAGGGATATTGGAAGCGAAACAGAGTGTGATGATGTGAATGTGAATGATGGTACCAAAGACGTTGGGAGCAAAATTAAAGCAATGAAAAAGATGGGTTCATAGTACGAGGATCGCTGGTTCGATTATCCGTGGGGACGCTTTTTTTACAATTTTTAAAATGACTTTCTTTTATTATTATTATTATTTATTATTGTTTAATTTTTTAATTGTAATTATTAATTTGTCAATTTAATTATTTTATTAGTATTAATATTCATTCAAAAATATTTATAAAAAAAGCGTCCCCACGGGGAATCGAACCAGCGATCCTCGTACTATGAACCCGAGCTCTTACCGCTGCGCTGACCGGCCATTGAAATTTATGCTTACATAGCGGTCTTATGAGTTGTCGTTGCTTAAGAGCTTTTTAACGCTTGGCCATCTGGCCCTCCCGCTTGCGTCACTTTCATTTATAGTCAAGCCCTACATATACTGTAAATTTGGGCCAAATCGGTGATGACGAGTTGACAGGGCCCCCTTGTTAGTCCGCTCTTGCGCTCAATGCCTTATATGTACATTGAATCATTTGATTATATTCTCAAAAAGGAGCAATAAAGTCATAGAAAGTCGTTAGAAGCGCTGCGTTCTGTCAACACTGACAAAAACTTTGACTATTAAGTTTGACGTTCAGAGCCAACTTTAAATATATGTGTATAGATGTGTTTTTTGCGCACATGAGTATAAATAGCGTATAATAGAAGACTAATCGATTTTTTTTTATAGAACTCAGCAAATGCTGACAATGACACAAAACTATGTATTTACCCAAAACTCGTTCAGCGCGACTAAAGAAGTTTTCACTTCAAAAATAATGTAAATTTGAATGTGCCTAAAAAAATTAAGACTGATTATTGATCTCTTTAGCTAATTGTAAGAGCTTAATTAGAGTTGTATTTTTTTTTCATATCTATATGTTTCTCTAAAAAGCCGAAGAATGTCTCTAGTTCTGTTATTACATTTTTATTTAGAAAGTAATTTGTTCAGAATTTTAGAGGAAATAGCTGTTGATGACGTTTAAGTATGTTATTAAAATATTTGAGAATAACAAAATATTAACTACTATAACAAATAGATGAGGTTAAGTCTCTCTATTATTATGGTCAACTCTCCCATGCGTTGGGGAGATTTGAACCATCAATTGATCTTTAGAAAAAAATAATGTTTCCTGCTCAAGTTAGTGAATTAATAGTAACTTTAACATTAAAAAATGGTCAAAATGTTCCAGTGCTTTGTATATATTCTTGATCAAGTCATAATACAATTTTATGCATATTAGAGAAAAAGGGGGTTCAACTTTCCCGGACTCCCCCTACTTTCTTTAGCTTCAAAACCGAAATTATTAAGGTATCTGGAA
This sequence comes from Phosphuga atrata, assembly GCA_944588485.1. NCBI lineage: Eukaryota > Metazoa > Arthropoda > Insecta > Coleoptera > Silphidae > Phosphuga > Phosphuga atrata. The sequence continues at coordinate 13,634,033 of OX155905.1, forward strand.
AAACATTGTATAGATTAGTTTCAAATTCTTATGTGGAAATCGATTATGACGCAGAGCAAATCGAAGAAACCATCAAAGTAATGCTTTTTTATAGGAAACTAACGGATTCAGACACTAAAAACTGAATTTTCATTATTTGAGGCAACGGATAAGAGAACCAATAACTTTATTTGTTATTGGTTGATTGTTTTGATTTGTTATTTGATGCCCTGAAAGTGCCATCATCGATGAGTATTATAAATTTCAGGCAATATTGCGTACAAAATAAGAACAAGCCTAAGCCACCGTTCAGTGGTTATTTTATGTTTTTTTTTTAAATTCTATTTTGTTAGGAGAAATAAAAATTAGTGAAATACACTGCCGAGCATAAAATCAGGGTCACTCCGTAATTTGAAGTTATTTTAGAAAACTTTAATTTTTTTTTTCAAGTATTTTAATTAAAATTATGCCAACGTTTCGACCTGTATTCGGTCTTTCTCAAGGCTACAAAAGAAAAACAAAATTACAAAAAAAACAGTTTTAAAAATTCTTAAATACCTATATAAAAATTACAACAATTTACAATAATAATTTTTTTTATGATTAGATAAAAGATTTTGTAATAGGATAAATTAAAAACTATTTGTTCTCACCTATTTTTTTTTTAAATTATATGATTTTGACATTTTTTCAAAATTTGAAATTTATAATAATTTTTGTTAGTAATTGGTTTCCCCGACATTACTATAATAGTAAATGAAAATAAACAAAAATAAATAAATTGAAGTTAAAATAGAAATCATCACATATCAAAAAAGCATGAAATGAAATAAATTGTGATTAATTTGGCGTTTTATCGTAAAAGTCCAAAAATTAAATTAAAAAACTTAAAAAACAAGACTAAAAAACTCATATTCTTTGTCGGAGTGCGTATAAATTGTGTGAGTAGAAAATTAAAATTTGAATTTATTTTATGGTGGGAAATTGTTTGATTAAATAATGAATTAAAATTAATTTAGTCAAATATAAACTAGAAAACAGTGTAAACTTTTTTAATTAAATTGCAATAAATCTTACTTAGGCCATTGACATCTTCTCTATAATTTACTGTATTGTGTTTTTTAATGAAAATCATTTCGCTAATGTTGCGTTTGAAGAAATGTTTTTCAATGTCTAATATTGAGATGTTATCAAAATCAAAATGATGACCAGATTGGAAAATATGAGTTGTTAAAGCTGTTTTATCGGGATTTAAATGAACATTGATACAATCTGACTTATGTTGGCGTGTTCTGTCTTTTAAATGTTGTTTTGTCTGGCCTATGTAAGATTTATACATTATACATATATATATATATATATATATATATATATATATATATATATATATATATATATATATATATATATATATATACGTATATTTTATATACGTATTTAAGAATTTTTATACTTATTTTATTTTGTAATTTGTAATTTTGTTTTTCTTTTGTAGCCTTGAGAAAGACCGAATACAGGTCAAAACGTTGGCATAATTTTAATAAAAATACTTGAAAAAAAAAATTGTCCAAACACCTGAGTCAAACTACCCTAATCATTAAAACAAGATGGACGTTATATCAAAAAAATAATTATATTAGCATATTTGCACAACAAACAATATTATCCTATAAAGGCTCTTCAACAAATGTTATTTTAAAATATTTAGCTAAAGTACATAAACTAAAGGTCGAAAAACAGAACTTTACGTGCGAAAAAGAAGTGCCATCGACATCGTCTTCTCAATCTGAATCTGACCGTAAATACATTTTTTTTTCAACCTTGTACTAAAATTTTCGAAATTATTGCACGTTTAGTTCTACAAGACGGTATTTCCATTCGGGCTGTCACTCGTAGTAAATTCATCCGAGAAGCTTTTCATCATAAACAGCTAACTCTACCGAAAAGCGAAGGCAGGACAATGTAACTGGTTCTAGAGTATTATGAACAACAAGAATCAAGTGTGGTTAACGAGTTGCAAACGATAATAAACTCTGATAGTAGATTCAGTCTAACTCTTGATGAATGGACAAGCTTAAAAAACCGTCGTTACTTAAACATAAACTTGCTGGCTGGTTTTTATACCTGCAAAATGCGGAAATATGATTCCTAGACATCTGGACAAATTCGGTTTAAAACTTGAACGTCACATGTGTACGGTTGGATTTTGTGGCTTTTAGTACGGTTGGCGCAGCGGTTATGCAAAAGTTTGGCAGATAAAGCCCAACACAGATGATGCTCTGCATAAATCACGCTGTGCACTTAGCTGTAATTGATGTTATATACAAAAGGAAAACTATTACAGAAGATGAAGACAAAACTAAACGAGGATATTGAAGAACAATGTGATTAGGATATTTTTTCTAGTGACTGCGATAGATAGTTAAGTTAACTTAGCGTAAAGAGTACCTGATAATTGTAGAAAGATTTCTAAAATTAATAAACAACATCAAACGGGGCCCCTATGGTCACGCTGCAAGATTACCTCCAAATTGACTAGCCAACCGCCTGTTCACCTTCTGGCAAAGCAAGAAGATTCGTACCACTTGGTTGACAGAAACTCAGAAGGATATTACAAACACTGGATATAACAGATCTCCAAAACAGACTGTCTCTGAGACGCACCCCGAAGGAAGTCCGTGGATTTCAGGAAAAACCCCGAAGGAAAGGTACCCCCCTGGACAGAAGAGAGAAAGGAGTTACACCGGCAGAATATGCGATAATACTGGGCAAAGATCAAAGCCCAACCGTTGAACAAGCGTAGTCCAAAGTGGGCCTATTCGAAAGAAGAAGAAGAAGAAACAGCATCAAACATCCACTCGCTGATATAAATTATTGCTGGAATGAGGTAAATGAACAAGTTTTAGAAAATTTACTGCAAACATTGAACCCTCTTAAATTAGCGGTGGGAGCACTGAGTCAGAAATATGCTAACTTCCCTACCTGCGATGCCATTTTGTCAGTTCCTCTGGATACTATCCAAAATCGGTGCTACTTTATCTGACGAACGTTTATTTTCTCTTGTAAAATATTTACATAATCGGGAAAGTCTTTCCTCGTGTATCAAATCTAATAAGTTTAATTTGAACTATGTGGTTTATGTGTCAGAGAAGAAAGTTTATTTACTTATATTTTTGTTATTTTATAACAGAATTTATTGTATTAGGGGTACCAGAAAGCAATCCATTTTTTTAAATGTTGTGACTTCTAACTTCTTATACTGGTTTCTGTTAGGTTAGGTTTTTTTTAACTATTTTTTGTTAACTTCTTATACTGGTTTCTGTTAGCAGCTAAATTGATTATGTCAAATAAGTTTGGTTGCCTAAACGTCAATCTACCATTTTCTGCTGAGTTTCGATTATTTGAGTAAACCGTTTAAAAATGGCTAGTCAATTAGTAAACGAAGTACACCTGCGCCATTGTATGCGATTTCTCTTTGATTAAGGTTTAAAGACTAACGCTGCGGCGGAATCAATTAATCCAGTATATGGCAAGATCGTAACAGCAAACAAATGCCAATTCTGGTTCAGAAAGTTTAGAGAAGGTGACACCAATCTCTCAGATGCTCCACGAAGTGGAAGACCTAGTGATTTCAAAGAGGACGCTTCAAAAGACCTGGTGGAATCTGATCTGCGACTAACCATTCAAGAAATGTCTGAAAGGCTCTCTGCATCCTGGTCAACTGTTGAGGAACACTTAAAAAAGATTGGCAAAGCCAATAGACTGTGTGTGGGTTCCGCATGAATTAAACGAAATTCATAAACAAAAGCGTCGAATGATTTGTTCTTTTTTGATTACAAGGAACTATGCCACATTGCCACCTGGTCAAACGATAACTGGAAAAGTATACGGACAACAATTGACCAGGTTGAATGGGAAATTAAGTCAAAAACGTCCGGCGTTGATTAACCGAAGAGGCGTAATCTTACTTCACGATAATGCAAGACCACATTCTGCGAAAGAACATTTAAAACAAATGGGTTGGGAAGTTTTGCAACATCCGCCATATTCTCCTGGCGCCATCGGATTACCACTTATTCAGATCATTAGAACATCATATTCGGAATAAAACATATAGGAATCAAGTTGCAATCGAAAATGACTTTAACTCATTTTTTAATCAGAAGACACCTGAATTTTTCAAAAAGTGTATTCAAAATCTGGCAACACTTTGGGAAGAGGTTATTTCAAACGATGGAAATTATATTTTGAGTTAATAATAATAAAATTTTGTAATAAATGATTTTTAACTTTTTTGTAAAAAGAAATGGATTACTTTCCGGTACCCCTAATAGTAAAAAGCCATTTTTGTTCCCAATTAGTTAATGAGAATAAGACTGTTTAACTGTGTGACTGATTGTACTCTAAGTTAAGGAGACTTATTGACATTCTTCACTCGTTCGTAGTAAAATAAAACATTATTATAAGAAAATTGCCATTGCCTTTTTCTGTAAAAATTGCAAATACCCGGGTACCCGAGTATACCCAGGTATATGAAAAAATAATACCCGATACTCGGGTTTAAAAAAAAAGGCGGGTACGCGAAAACCCTAGTTGCCACACTCTTACACGTCTATCTGAGCCCGCAAGACAGAATCGCGATTCATCGGAAAACAATACGCGACTCCAATCCGCTATAATCCAAGCCAAGTGTTCTCGTGCAAAAATCAACCTCGCAATCCGATGTTCACGGGAAAGCGGCGCACAGTGGGATAAAATCCAAGAAAACTGGCCAAAACCTCAAATATTTTTTTTTTGTAATGCGATTTCAGAATTAAGAGAATGCCACTCATTAGAGAACCCTTAAGGTCATCTGATTGAATGATGATCGGAACTAAACAATGAAGGTATCGAAACACAATTAAAACAATCATTTCACACAAAGCTGTCGAGTGCTTAGAATCGTATGCGCAACAACCAGTGAAAATACGTTAAACTTTGATTGTGTACTAAAGGGTGAAAATTATTCGATTTTAATTCTGCGACATGGCTGAGACACAGAAAGCTATGTAGATTGTATATTGTAGATTGTGCAATTTAGCAAGTATTTAAGAATAATTCACAACAAGAACTATAATATTTTGAACTCGAAGATTTATGTTTAATGAAAGATACAAAAACATGAGGGCTGATGAGTGCAATAATCTTCGGGACAAAGTAGATATAAATAAAAATTCTATGACGGATATTGTGATACTGATGCCAACATTTTTTTTCGTCGCTTGTTCCATTGGAATTATCGACTGCTAGCGGAGAAGCGGATTCTAAAATTATTATTTGGAAGAAGCCACGACCATCGTCAACGAGATTTTGCCGCCCTATTAAAATCCAGTTTTTGAATCAAACTATAAAATAACTCGAAAAGAAGTCACAGATATTGAAGAGCAATAAAAAAATCTCTCCATTTCATTCTATAATCAATGGTAAAGAAGTCACTGTAAACTTTAAGTTGTCGTTGACAATGGTAAACGGTAAACTTTGTAATGCAGTTACGAATGTATCATCAAGCCTTCACTGTTATCTTTGCCATGCGACTTCTAAGGAATTTAATAAAATAGACAACGTTTTGGAAAGCCCAATATCTGTAGACAATTTGCAATTCGGGATTTCATCACTCCATGCCTGGATAAGATTCTTTGAGTGTTTTTTTCTTGAGTGTGGGCAATTGAGAAAGAAATTGTCAAAAATCCATTGAAAAAAAAAAGACTTATCCAGAAAGGTTTTCGTCAACAATTGGGATTGATCGTCGACCAACCAAAGCAAGGGATCTTGCACGAATGACGGGAATACGCAAGTTTTTTTTGAAAATTTAGATATTTCTTCCACTATAACGGGCGTTATACACGAAGTTTTGATACAAAAATTTCATATTATTTTATTCATATTATTATATTAAGTAATTTCTTGCGGTTTCGAAGTATTTATAGAAGAATTTAAGAAGTTACATACGGCTCGACTTTTTGTAAAGCTGTACCCGTGGTTTTACATGCCAACTATTCATAAAACGTTATAATCGATTCTGCTTGTGGGCACATGACAAAGAAATTGTCAAAAATCAATTGAAAAAAAAAAGACTTATCCAGAAAGGTTTTCGTCAACAATTGGGATTGATCGTCGACCAACCAAAGCAAGGGATCTTGCACGAATGACGGGAATACGCAAGTTTTTTTTGAAAATTTAGATATTTCTTCCACTATAACGGGCGTTATACACGAAGTTTTGATAACAAAATTTCATATTATTTTATTCATATTATTATATTAAGTAATTTCTTGCGGTTTCGAAGTATTTATAGAAGAATTTAAGAAGTTACATACGGCTCAACTTTTTGTAAAGCTGTACCCGTGGTTTTACATGCCAACTATTCATAAAACGTTATTATCGATTCTACTTTACTCCCGATTGGTCAAATGTCAGAGGAAGTGCAGGAATCTTGCAATAGACTTATTAACCCCTTGACATACAATGACGTCTCTAAGACGTCATGTATATGTGATAAGATAACATGTATATGGACACGTCAACGCGCATTTTAATCGTATGTCAAGTTAAAAGATACCGCGAAAATTTTGCCCGCAAATGTAGCAGGCAGAAAAATTTGGAAGATGTTTCTAAAAGGCTTTTGGTAGCATCGGATCCACGGATCTCATGTTTGCGAAAAACACCCACGAGAAAATGGAAATCATTATTACCCGAGGCAATTCAATTATTGGTTCGCATTCAATTGCAGAAGTCACATGCGATAGCTTAGAAAATGCGAATGAAAGTATTGAAAATGAAACAGCAACCTCGTCTGTTTCATTTTCAACAAAGCGACATCAATTTTGGTGATGATGTTTCCGAGAGTAATAATTTCAAATGTTTTGGTTAATTCAAAAGATATAATCCCTTGGTTTTCGTTATTTTTTGTACAACTAGAATTATTTACTGATATTGTTAAATAAATTTTATCGAAAAAGTCGTTCTTATCCAATTGTCTAGATATACAAATATTTTCTCATGAAAATGCTCGCCATTTTGCATTCGCCAATTAATGCCTCAGTGCTTCAAAAACCTCGTTCCATTCAAATTTTCGCAATATACAAACATTTTCTATGGAAAATGTTCGCCATATTCAATCCGCAATTTTGGTTTTTGGAAAAATAGAACTTAGATTTGTAATTAGTGCCTCAAAAATCTCGTTCCTGTCAAATTTTCGCAATATGCAAACATTTTCTAAAAAAAATGTTCGCCATATTGGATCTGTCATTTTGTTTTTAGAAAAATGGAACTTAGATTTGTAATTAGTGCCTCAAAAATCTCTCTTCAATGCACTAGAAACGAGAAACCGTTAATCTCTAGCTGTTGTAGCCTGGCCTCGGCCTGAACCAGGTCCTCGAGACCAGGTCCTCGGCAGAACCAAAATTTGCAAAGTGAGGGTTTGAAGTAAAGTATATTCTGTGCAAGAAAATCCTGCTCATTCTTCAGCATCTCCTCCAGAAAATAAACGGCGCATGCAGTGTCATTTATGAGAAAGTGAAACGAGAGTATTAGAATATTGAACACATTGCAAAAAGAATACTTGTAATAGTCATTCCAATATCATATGTAATAAGTAACAAGTGTGTAAATTAATAGAAAAAAAAAATAGAAATAGTGTTTAGTTTCTAAATATTATGCAGAAAAATTATTTTGTTTATCCCACATAATCTAATATAAAAAATATGTAGCTAATTTATAAAAACAATTATTAAACAAAAATAGAATAAAAGCGAACCAAAAATCAAAGATATAATTGAAAAATTATTCTATAATAACATTGCCATTGCACTAATAATAGTCACCACTTTCTTTTGTGTCAACAAGAGCATATTAAAGTAAACTTGTTTATTTGCATTACTTAGCATATCAAATAAAAATTGTTCATTATCATTACTTTCAATAAACTTTGAACAACAAAAACCTTTTGTTTTATTGAGGCAATCAATTAGTAAACTGTTAAAAATTAAAAAAAATCTAAAATAACTTCCAATTACGGAGTGACCCTAATTTTATTGCTCGGCAGTGTATATGTAAGTGTTGCTTATTTACACTTTGATTTCTTTTTAAGTTTTCGTTATTTTGTGTATATTTTGACTTTGAAAATGAAATGATTGAGACAATGAAATGAAATTTTGTTCGTAAATTTTGCTAAATGTTTTAAAAGTTATTCTGCTGTTGAGGGCGGAGACAAATCAAAGATCATAAAAATCGGTCCAGCCGTTCTTGAGTTACTAGTGGTGTAACGAACCCGACTTTGTTTGATTTATATAGATTATTGCAATCGTAAAATTTAATAACCGGTTTTAAACATTTTCTTGATCGGTTAGCCTCGATTCTGCTTGTATAAATGTTGATATTTATAAACAAAACCAGAAACTCAGATTTCATTAATTACATTTAATATGGAATAATTGATTCAATTAAAACCAAGTGTCTATTGCATTAAAAGATTCTTGAAGAAAAGAAAAGACTAATGTTCATCGAGAAGTTAGCTTAAAATCTATTTATAAAAATCGGTCGGACAGAGGTAAGAACAGACAAGAAAGCGATGTAAAATGGAAATCGATCAATTTGATATATAATCTTTTATACCAAATATACCAAGCAGCTTCTAATAGGTAATACGCCATTTTTTACTATAATGAATAAATAATATCAAATTATTTTTATTCAAATAAAATATATTGTGTATGTATTTTAAAAGTGGTTTGCCTATTAATTATGAATGTCTAATAATTTTAGATGGTTAAGAGCAATTTACTAGACAGATGTGTGAAAGTAATAACAAGTGTACAGTGGATTTCCAAACTAATATTCAATTGTGATTTTTCTATAATTTAATTGAAGCATTTCAAACAAAATAGATGTCGTAAATAGTTTTTTTCTCAAATGTAGTTCTATTTTATTGTAGAATAGACTCCGTAAACTGATATAAATCAAATTCAATTGACTGAAGTAACGTAACCACAACTGTCGTATCTATAATTGATGAAGAAATTTCAAAATGCATAATTTACCCAGAACAAAGTTGATACAGAAATAATAAAGATGATTTAGAAATTTGTGAATTCTTAAAACTAGAAATTGTTTAAATGCAATTATTTGATTTTCAAGCAGTTTGTTTATTGGAAAAGTTTATGCCAAAAATCTGCTGGCAATCAGAAACATATATTTTTCATTCTTTGCAAAAGACATATAGCACGTCAATATTTCAAAATGTGGATCAAACAGATATTTCTTGAGAATGTTATAAGAAACTAGTATATGAAACATTCTATAATCTAATGATGCTAACTTTCAATCCCATTAGAACCATCAAAAAACGATATTTTATGCATAAAATTGTAGAATTGGTAAAACCATACTTCATTATAGATAATCATATAAACTTAACAAAGTCGGAACACAGCCTGAATATATAAATATATTCAACCTTTCCGGAGCTCTATAACATTACTGAGTATTTTTAGGACTACCAAAACAAATATCATGTAAAATGTGCCAGTTATTTAATAGCTTTCAGTCGACCTTTGTGGCACACAACAAAAACCAGAGAAATAACATAGTTTTTTAAGATCATGTCTTTCCGATAACTTAAGTGATTAGCCATCTGCATACGCGTTTCGAGATTTATCTCTCATCAGTGCAGCTTTGCTTTTATTAACAATTTGTAAAACCCTTACTTGAAACCCACGTGGATGACTATGGGTTAGATATTTTTAAATTGACATTTCGAGACAGAGACATGAACTTAGCAAGAATTTTCTCAAAATTTACCAGAGCTTGTAAAAGCGCTAGAAATATTATCTACAGAAGGAAACTATGGTACAAAAAAATTTGCATTTTCGATTCATTCAGCGGTTACAAAACCAGTGTTTATCGTTGCCTTAGTTGCAATAGCAAAATACTCGGCAGTATTGGAACCAGTAGTTAACGCCTTGCAAGCAAAGACCATGGATTTGATTGCTGTAGGAGAACACATTACAAGAATCCTTGAAGTACTCAAAAGAGACCGTCAAGAATCAGATCGAATCACTGACCAATTACGCAAAAAAGCGCAAAACATTTCAATAGAATTGGAAATAGAAATTTCTGTCCCACGTTTTGCTCAAAAGCAAAAACACAGGAGCAATCCTTAATCAGACAATGATAATGAATACTGGCGAAGTTCACTTATTATTCCTTATCTTGATTCATTTACGTCATCGTTAAATATTCGATTTTCCCAAGAAAATACTCTAGCTTTTGCTTTAACAAAACTATATCCTTTAAACATGACGGAAACTAGTATTACAGACTTACCAAAAAAAACGCAGAAATGTTTCAAGATTTTTATGATTTGGATGACATCACAGGAGAACTTGTCATGATATTTTAAATTTGTTAGTAACAATTGTTTCCGATTGGTGGCGATAAAAGATGTGGGGATCAGAGTCTATAAAAAATATGGGGTCACATAACAATTTTTTTTAAAAAACAAATCAAATAAATGGAAAAATAAATGGAAATTTCTATTGATTATTATTATTTCTATCCATTCTAAATAAATAGAAATAATATTTTGATACACATGACATCTTGTCAAGCGTAATACCGTTAGCACATCAAGTTTAAGAAATGAATTTAACAGAATCAGAAAGGATATAAATTCTGATATTCGTTGGTTATGCTGATCGTAAGAGATCTCTTATGATGTCATTTATTTAATGCCACTCATCCAAACATAATCCCTATCAGTAGATACACAGTGACACGAATCGTTAAAAAATTTGAAGAAACCAAAAGTGTGAAAAATCGTAGATCTTCTGGTAGACCTAGGACGGCAACAAAAGTTGATAGGGCACTAAATATTTTGCTGGATATAGCCGAACGCCCACAGATTTCCGTCAGCAATTCAGTCAGCTCTCTGCAGATCATGATATCTCTAAAACGTCAGTGAGAAGTATATTAAAAAAGGAAAGCTTTAAACCGTACAAAGCCCATTTAGTTCAGGAATTATCTGAAGATGACTTTGATCGCAGAGTTGAATTTTCAGAAATAATGTCTCAACTAATAAATGATAACGATAATTTTATGAAGAACATTGTGATGTCAGATGAAACCACATTCCAATTGAATGATTTTGTGAATACACACAACTGTAGATACTAGCACCAAGCAAATCCACACGTAAAAAATGAGGTTCATTCGCAACATCCGCAAAAGATAAATGTGTGGTCTGGGATATTATATGGTTTTATAATCGGCCCTTTTATTATACATGGAACACAACATCTGAGAAGTAGCTGCGAATGTTACGTACACAATTCATTCCACGAATAAACGAAATTCGACTCCACAAAGACAGTAATGATCTTATCCACCCAGATGTCTGGTTTCAGGAATATGGTGCACCCGTTTTGGTAGGGAAGTGCGCGAGTATTTAAACGTAACTTTTCCTAGAAGATGGATTGGACGAAGAGGATATATTGAGTGGCTCCCACGCTCCCCCGACTTGAAACCGTTGGATTATTTCTTGGAATTTCTCTTTATTTTTCCATCCATTTGATTTATTTATTGAAAACTTTGTTATGTGACCCCACATTTTTGATAGACTCCTATTCACAAATTGTCTATCTAATGATACAAAGAACGACCCATGATATCATTAAAACAAAACGTCTGCGGCGCCACCACGCGGAAACAATTGTTACTTACAAATTGAAAATACCGTCAAAATATGCACTGGTGGATACTGTATGCAAGCTTAAAATATCATATCTAAAAGTGCACGATTTTGTTTTCTTATGTTTTCTTATGCGAGTTTTAAAATAATTCGTTTTGAAATTGATGACTAATTATTCAAAATGAAGAAAAACAAAATAAACGCTTGTCTAAAACATTTTGAACTACTTTCTTTTTTAAATTAAAAAAAAATTGTTGATGTTACTTGTAGACTACAACCCCACTGTCCAAAATATTTTAACCTTGAAAATGTAAACAAACCAGTGGTTGAGAAATTTTAAAACTTTCAAGACAAGGCTGACTATAAACTAACTACGTGCGCGCAGAAATTTTGGCTTAATTTAGGTTACATTGGGGGACATACCGAAAACCGGTAGATCAATCAAAAACACATACGCGCGGCAGCGCGAGCTCACGATTGAAGATAAGATAAAGTGGCAAGGACTGTTGGTTTAATCTAGGTTAGATTGGATGACATACCGCAAAGCGGTAGATAAAACAAGACTACATATAAGCGAGACCGCGACCTATCGATCCAAGATACGATAAAGTGGCAAGAATTGTTGGTTTAGTCTAGGTTAGAATGGGTGAAACACCGCGAGGCGGTAGATAAATCAAGACTACATACGTGCGACCTCTCGATACAAGGTGTGTGGCAAGTGGCAAGGACTGTTAGTTTAATCTATTAATTTACTTAATAATTTAATTATGACAATTCTAATATACAAACAAAATTGGACCCTCATATTATTTATAGTATATATTATAAACAGCTCAATAATTTCTAATATTTATATAACCTGGCCCTGGGTAACCCGAAAGCTAACCCAAAATTTTTCGATTTCCATGATTTCGTTCAGGTAGTCGGAAATGCAAGGAAGAATGCTCACGTTCAACAAATGGAATTAAACGATTTCTTTGGCAGGAAAAAATACACATCATAGTCAAAATTAAAATTCCAAAAGAGACCGTATCTAAAAGATATAACCTATTTAACCTTTTCGAGCCTATCGGGACACAACATGTACATTACCCAGCGTACCATGTTATTAGAAAAAACATGAGTCGATGGTTAATTCCACAATAAATAAGTGGTATCTATAATAAATATCAGCAATTGAAGATTATTCTTCTACATTGTCCTGTCCTCTTCGAAAGTCGGCAATCATTAGCGCTATCTGTGCTTTGTCGATCGCTTTTCTAAAGAGACTTGTCGTATTATCACCATACCATTGTCTTAAATTCTTTCCACACGATATTCTTCGAAGCCCGGGTCCTCTTCTGCCTTCGATCCTTCCTTCTATTATTAATTCGAAAAGTCTATATTTTTCGTTTCTGAGAATGTGTCCAAAGTATTTCAGCTTTCGTCTTTTAAGTGACTTCCGAGATCTTTTGACATTATAAGCACATCCACATTACGCACTCTGTCCATCCACGATATTCTCAACATCAACATCCAAGCTTCCAGCTTTTTACACATGGCGTCTGTTAGAGCCAATGCCTCAATTCCATAGAAGAGAATACTGAAGACGTAACAACGTACTACTCGAGTGTGAACGGAGAGTGACAGACTTCGGCAACACAACACGGACTTCATTTTTACAAATGGTGCTCTGGTTTATTCAAATCGGGCACGGACCTCCTGCATATTATCCCAGTTTGTATAACCCATATTCTTCCCAATTCCCAATATATCCCATATTCCCAATTGAAGCTCCTAACAGCAAAAATGTATTTAAATCGTCCGGTAAAGCCAGAAGATACCTCTAAAATATACTTCATGGAAGATAGCCCATTTCAGTCCATTGATGACTCAATGGCAAAATTCAAATGCAGATCAATAGCCTAAAACAATATGTTCCACTAAAGCCAATAAACAGAGGGATACAGATATAGCAAAGGTGTGATTCAAGGTATGTATTAGGGTGGAGCGAAATATTTTTTTTGGGTTGTGGGTGATCTAATAGTGAAAAATCGGTGCCTTTTAGACCCAAATTAATCCATGCAAAATATTATTTGATTTGATTTATAGTAATAGCCTCCGCAACGTCATTGAATTTTTGAAAAAAAAGACATCAACTAAAGTTGCAATTAGAAACTGCAAAAGAGCCCACATTTTCAGAAATAGCAGATATAGTGACATCCAGAATTGAAAATATATCGCAAACTGCATCTATTCCGATAGCAACACGAACAAGGGTCATACAAATGTTAAAAGCATACCATTTAATATATGGAGTATCAGATAGAGCAGCAGCAGCGATTGCGTCGTCTATTTTATTCGACATTAAGTCTGATATCGAGGTACAGACATAAAGTACGAAGAGAGAGAGAACTAAAACTAGACAAAGGTTAATGACTGCTATATATTTTGATGGGAGAAAAGACAAAACGTTGAAGATTATTAAAGAAGGTGATAAATGCTACAGGACTATGAGTTGAGGAGCACATCTCACTAATTCAAGAGCCAGGGTCTATTTCAATGGAGTACGTAGTACTTAACGTTGGTTCAGCTAATGGAATAGAAACTGCGATGACAAGGTTTCTGTCGCATGAAGGAATTCCCCAACATCACTCTTATGGCAATCGGTTGTGATGGTACCAATGTAAATACTGGCAGGTATGGTGGCGTTATAAGACTGCTTAAAAAAAGGCTACACAAACCACTCCAGTGGATAATTTGTTTACTCCATATGAACGAACTTCCTTTGAGACACTTGTTTTTCATCTTGACGGGGTACTTCGGAACCTAAGTCTTACACTGGGACATTGGGGAAAGCACTCGAGACTTGTGAACAATTGCCTGTTAAAAAATTAAAGGCATGCATATTAAAAGCACGCAGGATGCCTCAACCTTCAACACCTAGAATGTTTGAAGAGCCGCCTATAAATTTCAACGCTTCAACATATATTGATTTAATAAATTGATAAGAAATATTAAGTGAACCACCGATTATGAAAAACTTGCCTGACCAAGAATTTCAGACGATAGCTGCTACTTCTGAATGCACAAAAAAGTCACGATTAGGTGCAATAAAAGTCAAATTGTAATCACGGAACGTAATGCCTAAATTTGAGACAAAACGAGATTTTCGAGCAAATTAATTGTTTTTTTGTAATAATATTTTTATTAAAAAAATGTATTTTTGATTAAAGGTGATTAATATATATCTGAATTATATATTGCGTATCATTTATCACTAATTTATCATTAAATTAAGCTTAATATTTGGCCATAACTGTACTAGACTTTTATCATTAAATTTAAATTTTTGAGATCAGTGCGGAGACAGAAGATATTCATCAAATTGATTCACAAATTATATTTATTTTAACTTTAATATAATGCACCAATCCCCCTCTATTACAACTTTAAATCTGTAAAAAATATTTTTGCATACATCCGTGCTCCACCCTAGTATGTATACGATTTCAACAATTATTGCGGAAAAGATGGAGCAATCGAAGAGACGTTAACTGAGATAGAATACACTATAATTTCCAAATAAAATCTTTCCATATCCTCCAATACGATTTTTACATCTGTACATTGATGATTGATATTCCGTTTGCTGCTGTCGGAAGATTTAATGTGAATTCGTAAAAATCGCCCTACATTTGAACATAAATTGAAAATGAGCATGACACAGTAGCTCGTGTTTGGAAGGACACAAAAGAAGGTTCTACCGCATAACGTGAAGTTTAAGTAATTGTCACACGAATTCTCTTATTACAGTCAAGCGTACATTGAAAGATAGTAAGATCTGAATGTTCAAAAATGCCCAAATACTATAATATGTACATGGGTGGAGTAGATGCTTGGATTGTGTATCAAGAGGTTACAAAGAACTCTTACTCTTGTGTAGCAATTAATCGAATACAAACGACATGCTAATTACAAAAGAAGAAATGCCACAAAAGCGGGAAGATCAAATGTATCAAAGAAAATGAAACATGTTGGCGATCACTTACCCACAGAAAGTGCATCAAGAAGACCATGCGGAGATGTGCGGAATTTGATAAAAAAAAACAAGAACAAAAAGAGTTTGCTTATGCTTAAACTCCATTATGTAAAGATTGTTTTGCTATTTTCTATAATAAATTTAATCCTAAATGCAAAAATAATAACAAAACATTGATGATGACATTATTTTCTATTCCTACCTTGAAGACTATGGTTGAACAATGGTTTTCCACCTAGTTATTGATAAGCAAAAAATAATAAATAAACAATATCTATATCATATTCTACATATAAATCCAATCTTAAAAAAGAAAACAGCGCACTGAACTGAATAATTATAGACCAATATTTCTAGTACCAACTTTTACAAAAATCAAATCTACGATCACTTTGAAAACTCCTTTGAAAATATCAGGTTGGTTTCTGGTCACATAAATCAACATCCTTAACGGTAAATGCATTATCGGAACAAATAATAAAGGCCTTTGAGGCCAAGCTTTGATCTCACAAAGGCAATCGACTGTGTGTTGCATGAGTTTCTTATCAAGAAACTGGTCTATTACACTTTTGATCCGCACAGCATTGGACTATTGAATTATTATCTTATCAATAAGTAGAGCTCAATAATAATGATCATATAATCGTCACATGTTATATTATGTAGTGCCAAACGGCTCTGCATTAGGTCCCGCCCTGTTTCTTATTTGTATAAATGATTTGTCGGACCGCATGCTAGCATTGTATTTGTACTCGTAGATTATGGCATGCCAATGATATTCACGCTGATTATTAATATTTTAAACAATAGGGAATATGCATGAAATTTAAATTTTTTGCCGGACATTTGAACTATACCATTATTTTTGTAATTAATATCTTTTTAAATACTTAAAATCAATAAATAAAGCAAAAAAATGCAAATTAAGCGAGGGAAATTCAAATTTGTAAAACGCCATTGGTTAAAACGAAAGTGACGTAACATACCATGTAAACAATTCTGTATTTTTTACATTTGTATGTCATTGCAGTCTTTTGGTTAGAAAACAAACGTCAAAAACGTGAAGTTAAAAATGAAAACAGCTGTAGTAAACAATGGACTGAACTGTCAGTGGTAATTGACGTCATCAACAGACCGCGCGAAAATGGCGGCGTTTAAATAGCTCA
Organism: Phosphuga atrata; assembly: GCA_944588485.1. Lineage (NCBI taxonomy): Eukaryota > Metazoa > Arthropoda > Insecta > Coleoptera > Silphidae > Phosphuga > Phosphuga atrata. The sequence continues at coordinate 13,650,924 of OX155905.1, forward strand.
AAATTTTTCTCTATTTTAAATATTTTTTTAAACTTAATTACAGAATTTTTAAGTAAACAGTGAATTAAAAATATTAAAAAAACATGCCGTAGCTCCAGATTGGCATTAGTATGTTCTTGTATATGAAGACTCATTTTGCAGGGATGGCTTGGATTTCTTTCCTATAAGCCAGTACTTTTTTTCAGCTGTACATTCAGTTGCTTCCTGATATGGTTCGCCCAGGTTAGGATGCGATCTTGGAGCATTTACTTCTAAAGACGATTTTGAACTTAAAAGGACACAATTTAAATTTGAAGGACCAACTCAAATGTTGATAGGACAAATTAAAAACCCTAGATAGGTCAAATTTGAACTTGAAATCATCACTGGAAAAAACATATTAAAGTTTGTCTTTTTTAAAGGCTTTTGTTATATTGTTCCAAATTGTTCGTTGATCTGTGGCAATAAGACAAACAATTGCAAATATATGTGAAGATCAAGGATTCACTGTCTTGCGGCTTTGATTATTTCAATGCTTTCATCATTTTGGGGCGATTAATAAAAAATTAATTTTGTGTTTTGCTCTATGAAAAAAGTAATTGTAGGAGGTTTTCCTGTGTAAAATATTGCTGGGAATCCGTATCTGGTTGAATTTTGCCAAAATTTCTTCTAATTGCGAGGTGGCGTTAATTTATTTTGGAGTTGAAAAGTTATTTACTGCTCTTATGTTTTATATGAATACTTACAAATAAATATACAATATAATACTTAATGAATAACCCTAGAAAAATAAAATTATTTTCCACTTGCAGAAAAAAATAAAACAAATAAAAACCGACTTACGGTTTTACGGTTTCGTAAATTTTAACAGAACACCCGGTTAACCGGGTTCGGTTTTAACCCGTTTGGATGCTCTAGTTGACACACGACTTTGATATAAAACTTAAAAAGTAAAAGTTTAAAGAGTTTAAAAGTAGCATTAAAAGTTTTTGCAATAGGGAATGAGAAAATGAGTCTTCATATACAAGAACATACTAATGCCAATCTGGACCTACGGTATTCAGCTATGGAGGACAGCCAGCAACTCCAACATAGAGATCCCACAAAGATTCCAATCCAAAATATTGAGAACCCTAGCGAATGCTCCGTGTTATGTAATCAATGCCACGCTTTGGACGTAGACCTGGGAACATAAAGACCTGGGAACCGACAAAGTCAAGAACATAGCCCAAACGCGTTGGCACTCAGCTTGCTGGACCAAGTATATATCACAAAGAGACTGAAGAAATTTAAGCTGTTGGACCTGCAAACACGATTTCGCACAACCTAACCTTCCAAGACAAAAAAACCACAACGGAGAAAAATAGAGCAGCGTGTGTCATCTCTACATCTATACTCCCTACAGTCATCAAAGCTAATAAATGTTGCATACTACAAGAGAGCTTGTAGTTCCATGTAATATAGTTAAAATAAAATAAAATCGTCTTTTTAGGTACGAAATTGACGTTAGTTTGAAATGACTTTGAACTTCCTCTCTCTTATTTTAATTTAAAATGTTCTTTCAAATAATATATTTAATGAATATTGAAAATTGAATACATATACTAAACTCCTATAAAATTTAATTTTAGCCCAAATATAAACAACGACAAAAAGTCAGGAGTATGGAAAATATTCCAAAAAGTAACCGATAATATGGCAAAATACACTATGTGCAATTAAGGGACCCTCACAGTGTAAAATTTAAAAAAATCGATGTTTTTTTCATTATCCCGATAGTATACACTGTTATAAACATTCTCCACAATTTTTAAATCGAAATTCGTATTATTTAGGTCGCTGCAGCCTTTCTTAGAAAAAGGGATTGGAGTATCTGGCGCTCACTCCAAACTTTAAACGCGTTTTTCTCGAAATGGTGTTTTTCAAACCGGTCTCCACTCTCAAAGGAACAGTTTTCAAGCTACCCCTTTGAAATTTAGACTGAACATTCTTCACGTCATTCTTTATGTTCCTATGGAAGCTTTTTTTTAAATCTTCCATTTTACTTTACGAATAATTGTCGAAAAAATAGCCTGATTCGATACCTTTTTGTCAAACCCAGGCCATTGCCCATGCCGCCATTTTTTTAAATTTCATAAAAAAGAAAAAGCTTCCATAGGAACATATAGGCTTCCCTACAGATTAATAATCTTCTTGATATTTTTATATCAGATCAAAATTACGTCCGCTATCATGGAGACGATGCAGGAGCTTTTTTTCAACGCCACATTAAATTTAAAAAAAATGTTAAACAATAAATAAATCAATTAAAAAAAAATCATTTTGTATTCTCGATTACTATTTTTTTTATGTTTATCCTAAACATAAAAAAAAATCGTGAAAATCTGCTATTTTTCGAGGTGTCGCACTGTGAGGGTCCCTTAAGTTTTAAAAGTTAATACTCAATTTAGTTATTTTTATACTTAAAATCGGGTTTTAACCGGTTACGAAAAACCAAAAACCGGTTTTTGAAATTTCATCAGTGTTTTGGATGCCCTAGTGTCAACCTACTAGTTTGTAAGTAACTATCAAATAATAAATATTTGTGTTGCTTTGTTAGTACTTAATTCACATCAAGAAAAAGAATAATTTTTATTTCTTACAACTATTAACGGCTTTATTAAATTTAAATTAAAACATTAGCCATCTTCAGGGAATATATACAGTATAATCTTGATAATCCGACACATATGGGACCAGACAACCGCCGGTTTATCAAAAAACCGAATTATCAGGATTAATACAAAACAATAACAATTTTATATATTTTAATCGCGTTATCGTTTGCTACAGTTCGCCGAGTTCAAAAATTCAAGTCATCTTTAGCTTCATCGTCATCCGTTGGGCTGAGGATTTCTTCGTGCAAAAGGAATGAAAATTTTCTTCGCTTGTGCATTGAAGCCAAGATATGTTATCGTTTGTCAGCGTAACACCAAATCGCTTGTAAAAATTAGCTTGGTTAGAATCGCAAATCAAGTGTTCAGAGTTAAGGGTATCCTTTTAGACTTTATTTCAGCTGTGCGCGAGGTTTATATCCGACGCGGGACGGCGCAAACAAAATACACATTAACCCGGTTTCCCCAAAGCGCCGGATTAACCAACCGCCGGCTTATGAAGATTATACTGTAATGTGAACAGCTAATATTTAAAAATAAAAAGTACAACTTTCATTTTCTTGTTATATATCGATCGTCAACTTGTTTTGTGTAAATTCGTTCCTATTTAATTAGGTGGTCATGTGTGTCAACTCGAAATTGAGGTGTTTAAGTCATTATTGATAACACACTATCTGCTTTAGATAACCGTATGAAAGCATACAGAAATTAACTAGTGTTTCTGAAATATTTCGACTGTTGAATATTATAGCAGAAGATATTTTAGAGAAAACTCCAATTACAGTCAGTGCTTATGCATATGATTTAGAACAGTGGTGCGCAAACTATTTTCATTTGCCACCCCAGATTTTCTGAAAAAAATTATCGAGACCCCTGAATATAAATGACGTGAACCTGTGATTGTAATTCAAAATTTGAAATAAATCCCCAAATTAGTTTTTGAGAAAATTAAGTTTGAAAATGACAATGTTTACATATTTGATTGTCAAGGTGGAGTTTTCAAAAAAGAGCAATGTTTTCTATAAAATATTGGCAAAATTAGATAAATATTCGGAAACATCTCTACTACATCTCCACAAAATTTGAAACGAAACCCCAAATAAGTTTTTGAGAAAATTAAGTTTGAAAATTTCAATCTTTCCAAACTTGATTTTCAAGGTGAAATTTACAAAAAAATACAATGTTTGCTGAAATAAATATTAAAATATTAGAAAAAATTGCTAAATATTTCGAAACAGTTCTATCAACATATTCACAAAATTTGAAACAAATCCCCAAATTAGTTCTTGAACAAATAAAGTTTGAAAATTTCAAAGTTCACAAATTTGATTTTCAAGGTGGAATCTACAAAAACTGCAATATTTGCTGAAATAAATATTAAAATATTGTGAAAATTTGCTAAATATTCCGCAACAGTCATACCAACATCTCCACAAAATTTGAAAAAAATCCCGAAATTATTTTTTGAGAAAATTAAGTTTGAAAATTGCATAGTTAACAAATTTGATTTTCAAGGTGGAATTTACAAAATACTGCAATATTTGATGAAATAAATATTAAAATATTGAGAAAATTTGCTAAATATTCCGAAACAATTTTACCAACATCTCCATAAAATTTGAAACAAATTCCCAAATTAGTTTTAGAGAAAATTAAGTTTGAAAATGTTTACAAATTTGATTTTCAAAGTGGAATTTACAAAAAAACTGCAATATTTGCTGAAATAAATATTCAAATTTTGGAAATATTTGCTAAATGTTCGGGAACAGTTCAACCAACATCTCTACAAAATTTGAAGCAAATCCCGAAATTATTTTTTGAGAAAATTAAGTTTGAAAATTTCAATGTTTACAAATTTGATTTTCAAGATAGAATTTACAAAAAACTGCAATATTTGCTGAAATATATATTAAAATATTGAGAAAATTGGCTAAATGCTCCGTAACAGTTCTACCAACATCTCTACAAAATTTGAAACAAATCCCCAAATTAGTTTCAGATCAAATTAAGTTTGAAAATTTCAATGTTTACAAACTTGATGTTCAAGGTGGAATTTACAAAAAATGGCAATATTTGCTGAAATGAATATTAAAAAATTAGGAAAATTTGTCAAACATTCCGGAACAGTTCTACAAACATCTCCACAAAATTTGAAACAAATCCCCAAATTATTTTTTGAGAAAGTTACGTTAGAAAATTTCAATGTTTACAAATTTGATATTCAACGTGGAATTGGATATTTGAATCAATTTTTTCTTGTCATAAATCGAATGCTCATATATAAGTTTTATAACAAAACTATTTTTTGTTTACTTTTTTTCGTTGTAATCAGTTATAATAAATTGAAAATATATTTTCAAACTCGGTACCGAAAACAGGCCCCGGTCGCGTTGTGACGTAAAATAGGTAATTTCTACCCGCGAATGACTGTTGATACAGTAGCTGTAGTAGACATGTCAAATATTAAAAGTTATCGTGCTTGTTTCGTACCATCGTGTAGGAGTACTACAAAAAGAACTCCTCAAGAAATGTTTTTAAATGTCCCACATTGTTAAACGTCGAAACCAATGGTTTTAAACAGTGCGCCGAAAAAATCCTAAAACGAGGATTTTATAAAGAATGTTTATGTTTGAATGAAATTTCACCCTTTCGACGTCACAAACAAATTATGGCACGTTTGGAGTCACGTGATTATTTTCAAAATTTTATCAAATTATTTATAATTAATTGAATTTTTAAAATTTTTAACTTTTTTGCATCCCATAAAATAAATATTAAAATATTGGGAAAATTTGCTAAATATTCCGGAACAGTTCTACCAACATCTCTACAAATTTTGAAATAAATCCCCAAATTAGTTTCAGATCAAATTCAATTTGAAAATTCTAATGTTCACAAATTTGATTTTCAAGTTACAATTTACAAAAAACTGCAATATTTGCTGAAATAAATATTAAAATATTGGGAAAATTTGCTAAATATTCCGGAACAGTTCTACCAACGTCTCGACAAAATTTGATACAAATCCCGAAATTATTTTTTGAGACAATTAAGTTTCAAAATTTCGATGTTTACAAATTTGATTTTCACGATGGAATTTACAAAAAAAAACTGCAACATTTGCTGAAATAAATATTAAAATTTTGGGAAAATTTGCTTAATATTCCGGAACAGTTCTACTAACATCTCTAAAAAATTTGAAACAAATCCCCAAATTAGTTTTAGATCAAATTAAGTTTGAAAATTTCAATGTTTACAAATTTGATTTTCAAGGTGAAATTTACAAAAAACTGCAATATTTGCTGAAATAAATATTAAAATATTGGGAAAATTTTCTAAATATTCCGCAACAGTGCTACCAACATCTCCACAAAATTTGAAACAAATCCCGAAATTATTTTTTGAGAAAATTAAGTTTGAAAATTGCATAGTTAACAAATTTGATTTTCAAGGTGGAATTTACAAAATACTGCAATATTTGCTGAAATAAATATTAAAATATTGAGAAAATTTGCTAAATATTCCGAAACAATTTTACCAACATCTCCACAAAATTTGAAACAAATTCCCAAATTTGTTTTAGAGAAAATTAAGTTTGAAAATTTCAATGTTTACAAATTTTATTTTCAAAGTGGAATTTACAAAAAACTAATATTTGCTGAAATAAATATTCAAATTTTGGTAATATTTGCTAAATGTTCGGGAACAGTTATACCAACATCTCTACAAAATTTGAAACAAATCCCGAAATTATTTTTTGAGAAAATTAAGTTTGAAAATTTCAATGTTTACAAATTTGATTTTCAAGATAGAATTTACAAAAAACTGCAATATTTGCTGAAATAAATATTAAAATCTCTACAAAATTTGAAACAAATCCCGAAATTATTTTTTGAGAAAATTAAGTTTGAAAATTTCAATGTTTACAAATTTGATTTTCAAGATAGAATTTACAAAAAACTGCAATATTTGCTGAAATAAATATTAAATATTGAGAAAATTGGCTAAATGCTCCGTAACAGTTCTACCAACATCTCTACAAAATTTGAAACAAATCCCCAAATTAGTTTCAGATCAAATTAAGTTTGAAAATTTCAATGTTTACAAACTTGATGTTCAAGATGGAATTTACAAAAAATGGCAATATTTGCTGAAATGAATATTAAAAATTTAGGAAAATTTGTCAAACATTCCGGAACAGTTCTACAAACATCTCCACAAAATTTGAAACAAATCCCCAAATTATTTTTTGAGAAAGTTACGTTAGAAAATTTCAATGTTTACAAATTTGATATTCAACGTGGAATTGGATATTTGAATCAATTTTTTCTTGTCATAAATCGAATGCTCATATATAAGTTTTATAACAAAACTATTTTTTGTTTTCTTTTTTTCGTTGTAATCAAACAGTTATAACAAATTGAAAATATATTTTCAAACTCGGTACCGAAAACAGGCCCCGGTCGCGTTGTGACGTAAAATAGGTAATTTCTATGTGCGAATGACTGTTGATACAGTAGCTGTAGTAGACATGTCAAATATTAAAAGTTATCGTGCTTGTTTCGTACCATCATGTAGGAGTACTACAAAAAGAACTCCTCAAGAAATGTTTTTAAATGTCCCACATTGTTAAACGTCGAAACCAATGGTTTTAAACAGTGCGCCGAAAAAATCCTAAAACGAGGATTTTATAAAGAATGTTTATGTTTGAATGAAATTTCACCCTTTCGACGTCACAAACAAATTATGGCACGTTTGGAGTCACGTGATTATTATCAAAATTTTATCAAATTATTTATAAAAAATTGAATTTTTTTTTAACTTTTTGCATCCCATAAAATAAATATTAAAATATTGGGAAAATTTGCTAAATATTCCGGAACAGTTCTACCAACATCTCTACAAAATTTCAAACAAATCCCCATTAGTTTTAGAGAAAATTAAGTTCGAAAATTTCAATGTTTACAAATCTTATTTTCAAGGTGGAATTTACAAAAAACTGCAATATTTGCTGAAATAAATATTAAAATATTGGGACAACTGGCTAAATATTCCGGAACAGTTCCAACAACATCTCATCAAAATTTAAAACAAATCTCAATTAGTTTTTGAGAAAATTATGTTTGAAAATCATTGTTTTTAAATATCTTTATCTACGACCACTATTGTAATTGCCCAATATTGCACAGTTCGTGGATTATGTAAATACATCATACAACACAAGTATGTAACATATTCCGCGATTAATGTTATTTAATGATTCAAGAACACACTAGTGCGTTTGGTTTACGATTCATTGATTGGTTGAGAGCTGCTACTATCGTTTAATATAGGCAACCCAAAGCATTCCGTTATTTGTCAAACAATTATTAAACGTCAAACTAATCTAACAGAAATACTATTTTGTTTATTCAATTAAAACAATTTCAATTAAAATAATGTTCAGTGAAAGTGAAAAAGAGAATAGCACACTTGAAAAAGCGAAACAAGCTGCACATAATTTGTTACCGATTAAATCTCGGGATCGATACGAGTAGGGTTTTTCGGGTCCGAGTACCCAGACCCGGACTCGACAAGTCCAATTGTAAATACCCGGTACCCGATACTCGATCTAAGACTCGACGAGCCTCGGGTCTTGAATGTTTGGCATTGTCTAGTACACCGCGTCGTAAAGAAGAACGACGATTTAGCATTACAATTGATGAATGGACGAGTATGAAAATTCGAACATATCTAAATACCAATTTTTATGGAATTGACTCTGAAATATATAATCTGGATTTATTGAGATTTTTTAACTCATGTACTGCTATACAATTAGTCGAAAAAGTAGCTACTCTTACTAACTCTTAAACACATTTAATATAAAATTTAAAAAACATATAGTTGGTTCAACCGGCGACGACGCAAGTGTAATGACGAAATTTGAACGAGAATCTTCTAGTCTTTATAATTTCTGTTTGTGTCACACTATACACTTATCTGTTTGTGATGTAGTATATAAAAAGAAAAATATTACCGGCTTGCAAGATGAAGATGACCATGGTCTAGATTCTAGATGGTATTGACGATCAAGATGAAAATTATTATTCTGAGGAGAGCGTCTATGATGTCGAAGAATACGAACAAGCTGAATTAACTTTAGACAATTTAGAAGGGAATTCATCCATTTGCCTTCCACTCTTAGCCGCTGTGGAGTTTTGTTTTATTTACCTATTTACCATAACATTTTCCAAATCCCTTGTTTATCTAAGTCCCAGTTAACTTTATCGGCAAGTTCGTACAGTATCGCTTGCTTTACCATATGCATGAACATGAAAAATCCTTTCGTGTTTTTGTTTAAATTGCGAGACAGATTAGACCCGGACCCTGACCCGAAAAATCGGACCCGGACTCGACTCCGACTCGGCGAGTCTAAAAAGACCGGGTATTCCCAAACCCTAGATACGAGGATGCATATAGAAAATTTATGAACTGTAGCACGAAGCATAAAGTAAAATCGTTTTCAGAAAATGTTGTATTATCATACTTTGATGAATTATCTCAAACAATGAAACCATCTTCACTTTGGACAATTTATTCAATGGTTCGGACAACAATTAATATAAAGCACGACATCGACATTTAAAAACATTCAAAGTTAATAGCTTTACTAAAGAGAAAATCTGACGGACTTAAAAGCAAGAAATCAAAAATTTTCACCAATCAAGAAATTAACCCTCAATAATTCACTGGATAACAAATATTTATTGATGAAGATATTTTTTCTTTTTTTTCTTATAATGTTCTCTAATGGGCATAACGAGATTTTTTTATATAATGTTAGGTTATTCTTATCATTGGCATTCGTGGTGCTTGCAGAAAACAAGAACTACGAAATATCAAACCCTGCCATATAGAAGACACCGGAACATCTCTGATCGTAAAAATTCTTGATTCTAAAACAAAAACTCAAAGATCTTTTGTGGAACCTAAAGAATTTTACCAAACCTGAAAAAAATATATTAACCTACGCCCACAAAAAATAGACAATGATCAGACTTTTTTTTCTAAATTATCAAAATGAGAAATGCACTAAGCAATGTGTTGGAATAGATAAAATTGGCTCTATTCCTAAACAAATCGCTAATTATCTTCATTTGCCGGAAGCAAATCTTTATACAGGACATTGTTTCAGACGTTCATCAGTCACCATTCTTGTGGATTCTGGTAGTGATTTATTGTCAAGAAAAAGACATGGTGGCTGGCGTTCGTCTGCAGTAGCAGAAGGCTATATAGACTGCTCCATGAAAAATCAAAATGATATTGCTACAAAAATTTCTACTGCGATAAACAATAATTTCACTTCCACAAATGCAAGTACATCATGGAATACGACTTCAAGTACTCATAGTTCAACCAATATCTCAAATTATGTCGATAATAATCCAACATTAATATTTAACAATTGTTTCGTTACTATATATTATAATCAAAAAAATTAAATAAATAATTATAAATATATCTTAAGATCCTATCATTTTTATTATATCGTAGTTTATTCTTTGGAAAAGGAATTTATTTAACATTTATAAAACAACTGTTGTCGATATTTTGCCAACGTTTGGGTCTTTTATATTCTGACCTTCTTTAGGGCTTATATCTATTTAGTAGGTATTAATTTCATTAAACATAAAAAAAATAAATTATTAAGATTAAATTCTGAACATGTTAACTTTTTTATAGATAACAAATCCGTCCAACTTTATTTCATTTGACATTGCCTACATTGTGTTGCCTATATCGATGAATCACTATATCAGTTACATGAAACATATTTTTCTTATTAAATAGAAACAAATTAGTGTGGTCGCAGATAAAGTATAGTACATAATTCGAGTTGTAAGGCAATTACGTACTCGCGGAAATACGTGCTCTCTATTATATTGATATTTCACTATTTACTGCTACCCAATACTTACACACGATATGCCTTAAATTTTTTTGAATTCGACGACACAGAGTTTGGGCACCACTGATTTCGAAGACAGTCTAGTAAAGAATTAGTGCAGTTTGCGAGTTGCTCAAAACGGATGTGGCTCGCACGATTGACAGTACGAAAAAGTAAATTCATAATGGATAATTCATTAGAATCACGTTTCCCCAATTTATAAATTACTTTGCGCATTTATGTGTCTCTCGTGATCACTAACTGTAGTGGCCAACGTTCATTTTCGAATTGAAGCGTATAAAAAATGAATTAAGGAAAACTTAAGTCAAGAACGTCTGAATTATCTCTCTTTGGTGAGTATAGAATATGATTTGCTCAGCGAAATTGATACGAATAGTATTATTTCTAAATTTGCCCACATGAAATCTAGAAAAGTTACTCAGTAAAAATTAAAAAACAAACTGATAAGTAAATACAAAATATATACATAATTTAAAGTACGCTAATGATAAAATATTATAACGTTATCTATTCCTAAAAATATAATATACTTGGTAATAAATATATTTTTTGAAATATGTACTAAAAAAGATGTACATTTATTTGTGTAGTACCGTCAGTTTTCAATTATTAGTTTCTTATCACAATTATTCTAAATTGACAAGGGAATTTATCTCTGGCCTTTTGTATTGGTCAGAGTTCAATAGGGCCTATATTATCTATTGTACCAAATAAATCTACTGTACTATTAAACACCAACAAAATTATAACCGACATATGGCAAATAAACAATAATAATAGTTTATTTATGATTTTCCATTTAACAACATAAAATATTAAAACAATAACAATAATTACAAGATACAGACAATTTTAAAATAGCAGTAGCAAACAAATAATACTTATTAGCTGGAAACACCCCGCGCACAGATCAACCACTCCGACCCCGAAACATCGCCCAAATTAGACAAGCCAAATGCAGACAAGACTTGGCTCTTGTAGGATCTTAAAGTCAGATTAAAGAAGTTCAAATCACTACCCTTGTTTTCCAGTCTGAACATTCTTGCGAGAGAACTGTTCATACCGTAATTTTTTCTCGTCTATTCTTTAATCCGTTAAACGTATTGAGTCTTATTTTTGCATCTATCAGTTATCAGATCACATATCAGTTTATGCTTGAGAACCCATAGCAGATCAAGGGCCCCTGGATATAATTTGCTACTGGCTCCGCGCTTGCTTAATCCAGGACTTCTTACTGTAGGCAGAGTAAAACTTAAATCTTTAATCTCATACTAATTTATTGCGAACCAGAGACTTTGAACTGAAGACATAGCAACATTCACCGGCTAGACATATGTTTTAAACAACTGGTTTTTACTTGCTGGACGGACATTCAAGTTCCTTTTTGCCAACAGATAAATGAAGAGCAGTTATGGAGATTTGAAACTGGAAGAAACATTCCTTTCAACCTTATAAAAACAAAGCCGACTTAATCCCAATTTTACAAAAAAATCAGACTTACTTCCGCGAGTGAATGAGAGCGTGAACCAGATATTTTTTACCAGATCACAACAAGTGGGCATTTTCGTGAATTTTTTGACCAATTTAAAAAAGTTGCACAGACGTGAGTCTAATAAAAGACAGAGTAATTTGTGGAATTCTTGATACCGAACTAAGAGCTGAATTTGGAAAAATGTGTGAACTTTTGTAAAGCCAGTGAGCTCGCACAATTACAAATAAAAACGCTCAGTGAATAGCCGAAAATCCACGAGATAAAATCAAGTTCCATGAGGCAGCAGTGAGCAAAGCAAGCAAGAAAGTGGGAGGGAAACGACGCTTTGCAGAATCAAACCAATAGAACGGAGCAAGAGATAGCAGCACCAGCATATGGTACTAAAAATAGATGGTACCAACAAATGGCAACAGCATCTGTATAACAGCTACAAACAGGACAACAAACGTTACGCAATCCGTGCTAAAGGTGTGGTAAAAATCACAGGAATAATCAGTGCCCAGCGTTTGGCAAGGTCTGTAATAAATGTCAACGCTTAAATCACTTCGCCAAGCTATGTCAATTTAACAGAGCCAACAGAAATGTGAATGTTTTGGAGTCGAATAATGAAAAGTTTGAAGAAAACATAGACACATTGTTTATCGGGTCGGTATTTAATTAAGAAAAACGAAACGGAATTGATTGAAATGGTACGAGTCGATGATAAAAAGAATTGATGGTCACAAGTTAGACACGGGGACTCAGTGTAATGTCATGTCGCTGAATACGGACAAAAAGATTGGAATTGTTGAAAATTTGAACAGGTTTTTTGTAATTGTAATTTCATTTACAAATAATGATAATGATAATAATAATTTCATGTGCAAATTTCCGGACAGAAACAGTAAAATATTGGAATTTATTGTTGTGGGAGAGGAAATGAATTCACCAACAATCATGGGATTTCTCCACCGCTCTTAAATTTGAAACTAGCGAAAAACTTGAATTTGATAGAAAAAACGAATGAATTAGAAAATTTGATAAAAATCAACGGAAATTTGTTCACGGGAATTGAAAGCATCAAATGATTCATTTACGATATTAAGTTGAAAGACAATAGACTTTGCGAGAGCCATTGAAAAAAAGAGCTGGATGAAATGGAAAAAAAATGGGGATTGTTAAAAAGGTAACGGAACCGAAGGACTGGGTGAATTATTTTACAATCACTTTGAGAGCATGTTTGGATCCAATACAATTAAACGAGAACATCAGAAGAGAACACTTGAAAATTCATCATTCGAGGACATTTGTTCCAATATGATAGAAGCGAAAGTTTTCAGTACATTACATGCAAGCTGTGCTTTTTGGCAAATCGAACTCACAGATAGAAGCTCCGATTATACAACCTTCAACACACAGTTCGGAAGATTTTTGAGACAAATTTTTGAGAATGTCGTTTCTCAAAGTGTGCGTCACCTGGCACCGGGTCGCAGAAAAATTTTGACGGATCGTGAAAAAATAAATTGTAAAAAGAGAAAAAAAAAATTTACTTTTTGCTGATAAAAAAAAGAAATTGATTGCAGCTCACAAAAAATTATGAAAAATGCTCTTTTTCTTCAGCAGTCAAATAAATACATCAATTTGACAACTTTTGAAATTTCCAAATTAATAGGTTGGGCTGGGTATCCTTATAGTGCTGGAGATAAATTAATACTTCCCGCTTTCAAAATTGTCGCAAATAATTTATGCGGAATAAAGGAAAAAAGTTTATTTTCGCCGATACTACACTGGTGAGCAAAAAATGTAGGTCACTTAAGAAACTGCAAATCATTTGAAGTTTTCGTAGAATTTTCTGTTTGTAAGACTAAATATATTTAATTAAATATGTAAAAATTATTAAATATGTATATAGATTTGTATTAATTTTTGGTTTATGATTTATTATGAAAATGCAACAAATTTACTGGCTGCGTGAGGTCTAGCAATATCTTGCATGAAAATGCCATGCTCATCCATAGTGACCATGAAACGCATAACATGATTGTCTAGAACCTCCGTAATGTATCTGTGAGCTGTCAGAGAACCATTCTGTATGAACCCAACTCAGTGTCGTGTCGTGCAAAAATTCCTGCCCAAACCATAACCGAGCCACCGCCAAATTGAAGTCGCGTGTCAATGCAAACTGGAGTATATCTTTCTCCTGGTCTTCTCCATACTCGTCGACGTTCGTCTGGCTCAGTGAGGCAAAAACGCGACTCGAAAATATGACGTTGCCCCAATCATCATTATTCCATGCCAGGTGATTTCTGGCAACAATCAATCTGGCAAATCGATGCCGACATTGTACTGACGGACCTGTAGCCATCCTGCTACAAGATATTCCATCAGCATGAAGCATTCTTCTTACGGTCCATTCACTAACATTGACATGCCTAACTTCTTTAAGTTGGTTTCGTAGCATAACCGATGAAGATATTCTATTTCGCAAACTTGCCGACACCATAAAGCGGTCATATCTTTGGGTGGTGACTCGTTTTCGCCCGGGTCTTCTGCTTGTTAGTCCAGTCTTAATTCCAATTTCTTAAGTGACCTAAATTTTTGTTCACCAGTGTATTATCAAATGATACAGTTAAACGGAGAATTGACAATGGACAAAAGAATTTGCTAAAGTAAAAAAAGGAAGTTTTTTTCCTTGCAAGTAGAAGAAAGTATAGATATCGAGGATAATGCAAATCTAATGTGTTTTATCAGATATATTGACGAAGACACCATGCAAGAATTTTTAATCATATGTTGATGTTTTATATCATATGTGTTTTGTAAAAGGTTACGAGCAAGAACGACCTCAGATGTGATTTTTAAGCTTACCAATGTTTCACTGGTGACGGTAATGATTGGATGAAGTGTGTTGGTCTAACAAGGGGAACTTCCGACGTCTGGATCACGGATTTTCTTCAAACTTTGTACACTTTTAGTAGTCAATTAGGACAAAATGTGCAAGTAGTAAGGCGTACTACTTCGGCATTTTCGAGAAAATTGCAATTTTCTCTCTTACTTTCTCTTGTTCTCTTTCAATTTGCTTATATTTTTTTAACGGGAATAGATGGCAAATTTTTTTCTTTACAAAATTTGTTCAGAAAAATTAGCTTTTTTCAAATATGCAAAAATATAGGTATGGTTCTGGGAAATAAAATTCGATGACGTCATTACTCCAGTTTCCAAATATGGAAAAATATGTAAAATATGTCTTTTAAAATTTTTTCTATCGTTTTTCGTTTTCTTATAATAGAGCTGAGACATGGAGTTTTGCTCAACCTGTAAATAGAAGAATTGTCGCAGTAGTGAAATTTTTAGCTTCTAGAGACTTGCTTTTCGTGGTGATAATGAGATATTGGGGTCACAAAATAACGGGAATTATTTGGGATGCTTCAAAATCAATTGTTAACGAAAGAAAATCATCAAAATACTACTCTATAAGCTTGGATTCTACACCAGATCTCTCTCACGTTGATCAACTGACCTTCATCGTTAGATACGTAAAAGACGGAGAGCCTATTCAGAGATTGTTGCAGTTTTTCTCTGTGTGTTTTCTCTCAGTTTTTACATAGCAGATACATTTTTCAACTTTTTTGAAAGCCTTGATAATAATATAAAAGATTGTCGTGGGCAGAGTTATGATACAGCATCAAATATGGCTGGAAATTATTCTGGAGTTCAGTCAAGAATAAAAGAAAAATGTAAATTTGCAATTTTTGTGCATTTTTTTGCACATTCATTGTTTTCCGAAGTTTCCGGCTTCGATCAAACGATGGAAAATTTTGACAAGAGCACTGACATGGGCGCACATAAATTACTGAAGTATCTCCAGAATACTAGATGGTCTGCACGTGCTAATGCTATTAATGCTTTACAAAATGGCTATACAAATACAAGTGACATCAATCAACCAGGAGAAACAAGAAACGAAGCCGAAACGAAAAAGAAAAAAAAACGAAACGGACAAAGCCTAGCAAAAAAAATGGAAAAATTCAATACTATTCTTTTAACGGAGATATGGAATGATCTTTTGGGAATTATAAATAAAACAAGCTTATGTTTACATAATAGCACTATTACCATGGACGTTGTAACAAAACTTTACGCATCTCTGATCGATTATGTCAATTACGCACGCAATAAATTCGATCAGTACAAATCGGTTGCTAAACAAAAAAAATCCAAATGCCGACTATAAAGATAAGTCTGAAAGAAAAAGAATAAGCAATACACGCGTCACCTTTTTTGCAGGATCATCAGAAACTGTACAGCTGAATGGAAAAAAAACTTAATGTAGATATGTTTATTCCTATAATCGACACATTATTTGCTCATTTAAAAAATCGTTCGACAGCATACCAAGACATTGACAATCGTTTTAGTTTTCGTTGTCAATTAATAACAATCGATTATAATGAGTTGACAAAAAAATGCAATAAATTTGAAGAATTCATCACGAAGACATTAATGCAATGAGCTCAAATCAGAATGTTTGAACTAAGGGAGTATTTAAAGAACATAGCAAAGGAGTTAGCGGATTTGAGTATCTCAACCTTACATAAATGAATAAAGTCTGATAAATTAGAAGAAACTTTTCCAAATGTTGAAGTTGCTGCAGGAATGTTCCTTTGCTTAATGGTTACCAATTGTAGTGGAGAGCGATCATTTCCACAGCTAAAGAAAATAAAAAATGAATTACTTACTGCCAAGAGCACCAATCCAAAATAGAGGGTAGCAAATATCAACAAGGCTACAGTCAGATACATGTGCACGGCCGTGTCTATATATATATATATATATATATATATATATATATATATATATATATATATATATATATATATAGGTTTTTAACTTCAAATTAAACCTTTTCAATTTCAAATTAAACCTTTTTAAATTCAAATTAAACCTTCTTAAATTCAAATTGAACCTTTTTAAATTCAAATTAACCTTTTTTAAATTCAAATTAAACTTTTTTAAATTCAAATTAAACTTTTATTAAATTTAGTTAAATATTAATTAATATAGAAAAAACAAATTAATTATCAAAAATTATAATGAAAACAATTATGAACAATTATAAAAATAATGTTAATGTAAACGGTTGACCTGCCTCAGCCAATGGTAATTTCATCGACATATCTACATAAGGCTTATAACAATCAGCAGAAGTAACAGTGGCCACGGATTCCTCAATAATATTAACCAAATTTAGATTATTTTCTGGTTCCGCCAGCAAATTTCTTGCAGCTAATTTAACTTTCGAAAAAACTTTTTCTATGGGATTTAACATGGGTAAAAATATGCTGGAAGAAAAAATAGTCTATGTCTTGTTCCATTTATTTTATTACGAGCTTCCTGAGTTTTATGGATTTTGGCGTTGTCCAGAACCAGCCAAGCTTCTACGATGTTACTTTCAGCCATTTTATTAAATAAACCATCAAGAAATGTAATAAAAATGTTTCAATTTACTGATGAATTAGAAATGCAATAAGTAAAACATTTCTGCCTCTTACTGTTGGAACTATTACACGGCTGGAGTATTTATCTTTGATCGAGCTTTATTTCGCCGGAGATGGTAATTGAAACCGCATTCATAAATGAAAATTGTATTCTCCCGTGTTTGTGGAGCATTTTGTGAAAATAAAATTGCATAATTTTTGCGTTGTTCAATTGTTGACGTAGAGTTTAAACGGTCCAGACTAATTGCAAAAGTTTTCAATGTTATTTTTAAAGCTATTAATGCATTAAATACATAATTTAAAAACTCATCAGATAATTTACTATTCCTTTTCCACCACAATTTGTTCTAAGCATCTCATATCCATCCTTCTTATAACGTCTAATTATACATTTAGCGATGTTTTTATTAATACCTGCTGTTTCTGCTGATTCTGCAATAGTTTCATAACATAGTTTCACAACATTTTATAAAAATATCCTTTTTGTCTAAACTTGTTTAAAAATAATTTCCTCTACGTTTTCTTTCACGACTAACAGGTAATTCATCTACAAAAATCTGCAAAATGTTTATTCAAAAGTTAAATTAGCTGCAAAAAATTTGCTGGCGCTACTCGAAAATAATCTAAATTTGTTTAATATTATTGAGGAATCCGTGGCTACTGTTACTTCTGCTGATTGTAATAAATATTATGTAGATATGTCGATGAAATTACTATTGGCCGTAGCAAGACAACCGATACATTAACATTATTTTTATAATTGCTTTCTTTATAATTTGTGATAATTAATTTGTTGTTTCTATATTAATTAATATTTAACTAAATTTAATAAAGAATAATGAAGAAGACAAAGTTAAAGAGAATAAAAAATAAAGTTTAATTTGAATTTAAAAAAGTTTAATTTAAATTTAGAAAAGGTTAATTTGAATTTAAAAAGGTTTAATTTGAATTTAAAAAGGTTTAATTTGAAGTTAAAAAGCTATATATATATATATATATATATATATATATATATATATATATATATATATATATATATATATATATATATATATATATATATATATATATATATATATATATATATATATACACTGCCGAGCAGAAAATTAGGGTCACTCCGTAATTTGAAGTTATTTTAAAATTTTTTAATTTTTTACGTGCTTTTCGGTTGTAACAGTTTACTAACTGATTGCTTGAATAAAACAAAAGGTTTTTCTTTTTCAAAGTTTATTGAAAGTAATGAAAATGAACAATTTTAATTTTTTTGTGCTAAGTAATGAAATTGAACAAGTATATTTTGATATGTTTTTGTTGAAACAAAAGAAAGTTTAAGGACAGCATAGAATTTGTTTCTGTGGTGTCCTCTGTCTGTTGTAAATTGTTGTCATTGTTAGTGTTTTGCAATGAGCATAAATCCCGTTGTTGCGGCACAAATTGTGGCGGCTTTAGAAGACGGTCGCGATCAGCGCGAAATTGCGAGAAACGTTGGTGTAAGTCTCTCGTGTGTGCAACGAGTATGGCGGCGGTTAGAAGAGACAGGTCTGCTCACTCGAGGACCTTGTTCAGGCCGAGGCAAAACTCCAACAGCTAAGGATGACCGCTTTCTCGATTCTAGTAGTTTGAGAAACCGAACGGTCACGGCAGTTTCCCTTCGAAATCATCAGCAAGAAGTGAGAAATGTAAACATAAGTGAGTGGGCAGTTAGGAGACGACTTTATGCTGCTGGATTATCTTCTCGAACTAGAACTACTGGACCGCCACTTTCTCGTGCACACCGGATTGCGAGGTTAAATTTTGCACGAGAACACTTGACTTGGACAATAGCGAATTGGAGACGCGTATTGTTTTTCGATGAACCGCGATTCTGTCTTACGGGCTCAGATAGACATATAAGAGTGTGGTGACGACAAGGCGAGAGATATGCTCAAGCGTGTAATGCCGAGCGACTACCATTTGGCGGAGGATCAGTTATGGCATAGGGAGGCATATCTTTTGACAATCGCACGGTGTTAGTCTTTATCGAGAATGGGACGTTGACTGTGCATAAATATCTGACACGAGGTTCTAGAACACCATGTTTCACCATTCCTGGTTATTCTTGGAGACGACGCAACATTTATGCATGATAACGCACGGCCTTATACTGCTCGGATAGTACTGAGTATCTTGACGAGTGTGAAATCACGCGATTTGTTTGAACAGCTCGCAGTCCAGATTTAAATCCAATTGACCATATTTGGTATGAGATGGGAAAACTTTTACGGAGACATGTGCCGGCCCACCGAAAATCTAGACCTTCGCGACATACTGGTGCAAGAATGGAACAATCTTCCGCAGAACGTGATCCAAAATCTAATTCAGAGCATGACACGTCGTTTGCAAGCTGTTGTCACTAACAGAGGAGGGAATACTCACTACTGAAGTCCTTAAACTTTCTATTGTTTCAATATAAGCATATCAATGTAAAGTTGTTCATTTTCATTACTTAGCATATCAAACTAAATTGTTCATTTTCATTACTTTCAATAAACTTTGAACAACAAAAACCTTTTCTTTTATTCAAGCAATTAGTTAGTAAACTGTTACAACCGAAAAAACACGTAAAAAACTAAAAATTTCTAAAATAACTTCATATTATGGAGTGCTCGGCAGTGTATATAATTATTTTTTTCGAAAAATTGCTCGCCATATTGGATTCGCCATTTTGAATTTTAAAATATTGAATGTGTTTCGCAATCACCGGCGTCAAAAACCGCAAACTCCTTTTTACTAAAATTTAATACTTTTTTCGGAAAATCATCCGCCTTATATTGGTCGCCATTTTGAATTCAGTTTCGTGATCGGTGACTTTTACAGCCGCTAAATCTCGACTTTCAACAAAATTGAATGCTTAAGGACACCAAAAATCACGCTATTTGAACGGTTCCTTCGTATTTTGACAAGCTTTTTGGGATTTCAAACCACTGTAGGACGTGGTTTCTTAGTCATTCAAAAATTTTCCGTTTTGAGCGTGTTTTGAATTTGAAATTTTGAATTTCTAGTTCATGTAATTGGTGTTGATCAACTTTTCGAGTTTCCCGTTGCAATCTGTCATTTCGACAAAAAGAATTCTGCCCAAAACGTCGTGAAAGTGAGGTTAACTTTTTCACTTTAACAATAACTTTAACCTTTTAAGAATTTATTATTTTTTCGTTATCTGGGCCCATAACCTATTTGAAGATAACGACGGAAAAACTTTATACTTCACGTGGAATAAATTCCACAAGTTCTCCAATCTCAATCGTATATAACACGAACAAAAACATAACCTATTAACCAATAACATAACCAACTATAGTTACAAAGAAGAATCTAGAATTAAAAACTAAAAACAATATTAAGTTGTGTCAAGGTTATTGGGTTCATAGGAAGTTAGAGTAACCTAGCCTCCATGGCACAATTTCTAACTAATGGTATTGACAGAAAACTTCCAGTTTTCTTTAGGAGAATGGCAGAGAATGGAAATTTGGTTGAATGGTTGATGGATTTGGGTTTACTTGCAAAAAAGTATGAATGTAAGGAATGTGGTCAACTTATGATTCTAGTTAAGAATGGGGTCATCACTCCACTCACAGCCCACGTCACTGAAATATATACTAACTGGAACGATCGCTGGCCTCTAATCTTGTGCGGGTAGAGAGAGAGATCCCAAGGGGAGACCACCCTCCTTGCGTTTGAGAGAGAGAGGTTGACTTGAATTCGAGAATGGGAGGATGTGGTACAGCCAGAGCGAAAAGCTAGTTGTATCAAACCAAAACAAGTATTTATCCTCACTATGTAAATACAAAATATTTAAACTAATAATATTTTGTCATGTGCTACTAGTATTATATATATATATATATATATATATATATATATATATATATATATATATAATAATAATTTTCTATTTGTATTATATATTACATCTATAAAATAAAATAAATATATTTATACTATACATTAGGTTTTTTACTAAGACTATACTAGATGAAGACAGAGCGATACGAGGGCTCACCTTGGGACCTCTCTCTCTACCCGCACAAACTTAGAAGCAAGCGCTCGTTCCAGTTAGTATATATTTCAGTGGCCCACGTTAGACTACAGCGCCACTGTCAAACATTTTTTGACAGTAAAAATGTAAACAAACCAGTGGCTGAAAAAATGTCATAAGATGGACGACTATAACTGGACAATGCGCATGATTTTCAAGACGACCGGAAACTTCAAAACGACCGTTGAGATTTTTAACTAACTGAGATCAATACGAAGATGGAAGCCTACAACACAGACAAATAAAATGTGGCAAGGACCGTTCGTTAAACCCCGGTTAGATTAGGTTGCCCGCCGCGAAGCGGACAGATAAATCAAGACAACATACGCGCAGCAGCGCGAATTATCGATCCAATATAGAACAATGTGGCAAGGACCGTTGCGTAACTCTTAGTAAGAGACAACAAATTTGACTCTTTTGTTACCACTGCTGTAAAGGTTTATTGCGCATGCGCTAGTTTAATTTCTGAAACTGCCACCCAACGTGAGCTATTGCTACACTTTACCAATAATAGTAGTAAAGGTGATGGATACATGTCGCGATGCCGAGGGGTCATCCACTCCCTGAAATGTAGCAATGTATTCGCAATTATCCTGATTTTTTTTGGTAATTCGAAGTACTCGAAGATATTACTAGCGTAATGCGTAATATTGTCACGTAATTATGCTAATTATTTGCTAATGTAAAGTACTGGGAGAAATCACAAGCGTAATGCGAAATAATGTCAGATAATCTTTGAAATGCTTAGGTACTCCAAAGTAATGCCACGCAAAGGAAGGAAATTTGAAATATTTACAATTAAATTATTTCTAATGCACTGAATGTTATAGAATATTTACTTGTTATTACTATGTCCAACCTGTAAGATAAGAGTGCTAGTAATGAAGAAGACATCACGTTAGTAGTATCGTCATTAAATAACAAGTGTGTTGAATTTCTATACATTTATTGAAATTGGATTGAAATACAACAAAATTACAATTCTAAACACCTTTTTCACATTTTACTATTGCTTATCAATATTAAATCATATGTCACAGTCCTGTGAAGTTAGCAACCAAATTTGCAAAAATATGATATTACACCGGAGTTCCTGGTAGATATGAAATAGTTCTAGAGTACTAAAAAATGGAAAATATCATATTACTGCACCTCGACCATAGTTCTGGAGTACTTGATCAATTTAAAAAAAATTGACATTTTGCAAAAAAAAAAATGCAAAAACAGGTCTTTTCGCGGATCTAAATAGCACCCTAAGAGTTCTATCCAAGATCCCTTTGACATTTTTTGATCAAAACCTTGGTTCAAAAGATATTTTCAATAATAAAGGACCATAGTTTTGAATGAAAATTAAAAAAAATCGCGCAACAGTTATGTTTGCAGTTCCTGATAGAGCTCCTAGAGTTCTATCGAAAATCCTTGTAACATTTTTCTATGAAGTGAAATATTGGAAAGATTTTCGAAAAAAAGTTCACTAATGAAAGAGTTCAGCAATAAAAAATGGCAAAGTTTAAAAAAAGTGGAAGGTCTCTTCAAAGAGTTCTGTTCCTATGTGAATTCGTTGGTTTACTTTAAAAAATATGCACATTTTCTAACTAAAATTTACTAACTAAAAGTATTTACTACAAGTTCGGCGCTTGGATTTTCGTGCGGCCGACAAAGGAGAAAGCCGATCTATTCGCCGACAAAGCAGAAACATTCAAAACGCCACTCGTTCGTCCCGATTTTTTTTTCTTTTTCCCTTCGTCACATCCGTGAAGTTTAATTTTTCGCATATCTTTCTAATTTTTAACTTTACAGAAAAAATTTATAAGGATTTTCGAAGACAGAACTCTAAGAGTTCTACCAGGAACTTCAAACAAAACTATATGGCGATTTGTTTCTTTTTTACTTCGTCGCATCGGTTAAGCTCAATTTTTCGAAAATCTTCAAACTTTTTTAACTTTACAGAAAAATTGGGATTTTTACAATTATAGTTATTTTCGATAAAACTCTAAAAATTCTACCGAAAACTGCAAACAGAACAATTGCGCGAAATTTTGCACAAAGTACTCTAGAACTATTTGCTATCTACCAGGAACTCAGATGAAATATTATATTTTTGCAAATTCTTTAGCTAATAGGACTTCATAGGACTATATATTACTATTAAATTATTAATATTATACTACCTAATTTTAAACCAATTTCACTTTATTTCAAATAGCATGGGCTCCTTTCTATTATGAGGAGTTTAGTAGAAGCTCACTGTCCTACTGTAGCACGGCACATGACGAGGCGCATGATAAGCTCATGCGGGTGTAGTGGGGAGCTAATGTGGCAGTAATGCGGCCGTAATGCGAATATAATGTGAACGTAATTCAGAGAATGCAAGGATAATTCAAGGAATGCAAGAGTACTTTGTGTACTGTGTGTACAAAGAGTACTTTGTGTACAAAGTAATGTGCGGTAATGCATCTGAATATTAACATATATTGCAAGAGTGAATGCAATTTTTTTTGCAATGGCCCCTCGGGCGATGCAAACCAGGAGCTGGGGGACACAAAGCTGTTGTAAGAAGTATACGGAAGGGTTCCTGGTTCGAAGGAAGTGCATTGTCTCTGGAAACTGTTATGCTCCTGATGTTTCTGTAGGTGCGAGGATGTGAGAATCAGTTTATTGTAGATGAATGTGCAGTTTCCAGTAAAACAGTAACTGATTGGAAACAGTTCTGTAGATAAGTATGTTTGGAAATGTGAATAAGAGAAAAAGAAATGCATGGTGGAATCGGAGTGACTGTAGAAATAGATAAAAGCAAGTTTGGTAAGAGAAAATATAGGGGTAAGCATGTGGACGGTAAATGGGTGTTTGGTGGGATTGAGAGGGGCACAAATAAATGTTTTATGGAAGTTGTGAAACATCATCAAAGAAAACATTTTACCAGGCAGACATTTTTTTTTTGGCAGACCTATAACTGTTTAAATACTATTTTATTACTATTATAGTACGTTTTAGAATTAGTACAATTTTTTGGTAAATAAGTTCTATTTTTTTATATCTACAGTTATCTATTTTTTGTTTTTCTTAATTTAAGGAGGTTCGAGCGTAACTAATGAGTCAAAATAGTGCTTTAATTTTTCTATATTTTCAATTATCCTAATAGTTGTTAAAATTCATTATTTTTATTTATAATAACATAACAAATTTAAAAATTGGTAATTATTATTCATTTAATAAAATAAAGTTATTAAATGACTTCGTTTTGACTTATAAGGTGACATATAAAGATCTGGCAACATCAGTGTTATGAGTGGACTGGTTGTAAAGGGATCAGAATTTTATTAGCCCAAGATGTTGGCCGAAAACCTCGAATTGCCAAAAGACAAAAAATTATAGATAATCTATGTAAAAAGCTGGAGTGCATTCTATCAAATAGTCCCACAGATGTTCAAAAGTTCAATATGTTTCCGTGTTTTTCTTTTCTCTCACAATCAGCTGTTAACGCGATGTTGCCAAACTATCTGTCATGTGAATTACTGTCGATAAACAAGATTCAAAACAAAAAAAATTAACTTTAATTATTTAAATAATTACATCGGGAACATCACATTGCTTTAATGTTATCGTGTTTTAATAATATCTAAGTTTATTGTATATAGTTTTTTATTCCTTAAATCGAAAAAAATAAATAAAGACGTGAGGGAAGCTGGCCATAGAAATAGCTGTGTATAAGATTCGAAAAAACATCATTTTTGAATTTTTTTTCTGGATAAACTAAACGGAGGATCACTTTCAAATTTTGAGAGGAAATAAATAAAGTATTGATCTTCATGTATAAAAAGTTTCAAAGCTTAAACTTGAAAAAAATATTTAACATGGGATTCGCTTGAACCTCTTCATTTTTTTAAATTTTAATTTGCTGCTTTTTACTTTTTAATATTCTATTTGTTTGTTTTTTTATCTATGCGTTTTTTACGAAATATATAAATAAATATCTAATTTGAACATTGAATTGAAAAATTCACTCTGTTTTTATGACACTTTTTATAATATTTAAAATTGAGTTAATTAAAACTATGTTACAAGAACGATTAAGTAATTTTTCAATTATATGCATAGAAAGTGATATCGTTAAAAAAATAGACTTTGAAGATATAATAGAAGGTTTTGCACAGAAATCCAGAAGGAAACTATTGTAATCGTAACCATTTCAAACCAGCAGCATATTTATATAATTAATAACATATGTATATTTAATTTGTACTAATTAACCATAATAAATATAAGATCATAGCAGATAATGTTTTTGTCATTCACTTTTTTTACTTTCCAACAGAGCCCCGAATTCTTATGGGCCCATGGCATAGCCTAAGACAACACTAAGTATAGTAAAACTTAAATTATTTATCTCATAATGAATTATTGGACTTAAGAGACTTTGAACTTGAGATATTGCCACATCCACCAGCTAGACATACAATGTTTTGAAACTGCGTCACTTGTCAAATATACGAGTTCCATCATTGGCACTAGAGAGATACAGAGCAGCTGTGAAGATTTGAAACTAATAGGGAACATTTCTTTTAACCTTATAAAAACAACTTCTCATATAATCCCTGACAAAAAAATCTCATATCCATATTTCCTGATAATACATTTTTTTATTACTCAAGCAAAATTGCCATTAGAAATTCATTGAACTCATTTGTACATTCTACATACCTACTCTCAATCATTCTTTGTCTAATTTTAATTCATTGATATACTATTAGTTACGAATGGATTTTTAAATGTTTTGTTAATGTAAGATACAAAAAGATAATAAAAAAGTATTGAAATACCTTAGCATGCATAAAAATGCCGAGTATCCAAAAGCAGTGAAACTGAGGAAGGCTGAGGATCGTAAAATACCTTTTAAAGTCTTTTTAACATCTTCTAATGTTGGAATTTTTCCTTTAAAGATTAAAGCTAACTGGAACGTTAAATGAAATGATTATTATGTTATTGGATATTGTATAAATTTGGCTTACTATGTATACAGTGGAATAAATTCTTAATGAATCTCCAAGAGCATATAAGAACAAACCACAAGTGGCTTGTGCACAACTATCTGTCCATGGATGAACATACTGCTGGCAAGTCACCCCAATTGGGGAGAGCTTACTTAAAACTTGCACCATAGTTTAATATTTCTTTGGAAATTTAATTGCACTAACTCTGTTTTATATTTACAAGATAATAACAAAACACATAATGAACCCACTTGAATAAAGGCAACAAATATAACCTTACAACTGCAAAACGTATTTACAACTACCACCACAGCTGACCTACAGCTGACTATGACGTTTTCCCCATCTCCCTTTTAATTATTTTAATATACGGTAAATTATGGAACTAAAAGTTTCATCACTAATTTTTACAGTATCGTACATCGCACATGAAATTAATGTTACAGTAGATGGAGCTATTCACTCCCGTGAAGTTGCAATTGTAATTGAAAATTACACTGCGCCGTAACAACGCGTCAAAACCAATGCGATATAATAACGCATCGAAAATATCACAGCGACATAACAACGCGTCAGACGCGACATTAAATCAGTGAAGTGAGTTAACCTTCCGAGCAGTACGTCATAGTGACCCACGTTAAGCAGCACCTGGGTTCCGCCGCGGACCCCATGCATTCATATAGTTTTTTTATAGTTTTTTCCTATTTTACCTCACCAGCAATCACTTCTTTATTTGAATGTAGGGAACAAATATGCTTTTGCATGTTGAACATTTTGTTTTCACTTTTCGATCCATAAATGTAGGACATAAAAAAACAACTTGCTTTGTTAGCTCTGTTAGTTGCTTGGGGTACTACTGTAGAGGGTTTTTCTATAGTATAGCTAAATGAAACTAAACCCGATCTTGCTCCCTTCTGCAGCGATCGGGGGTTTTGTGACGGACTGTGATGCTTTGAGCGATTAATTCGCGACTAAGTCGTAACAAAAATATTTTCCTTTTGGCGGTTGTTTTTATTTTGGCGGTTTAAAATGTGGTCCACTATACATATGAAGCAATTGCACTCACATCCAACATATTGAAAAATAGCGTCATAGGCCAGCGCCTAGTATTTCTTATGCACGAATAATTTGTTGCCAAATGATCCATCGTGTCAACACCACCCTTATAGCTCTTGTAGTCCAATATTATTTGGGGTTTCTTGTCTTCTTCCTCAACAATGCTCCCATCGCGTGACAATGTTGATAAGACACATACAGCATTTGATTTTTTTGGTACGTATGAAAGCAAAGTTATTATTTCAGTATGGCCAAATAATGTTGAATGCACTTCTCTGGTTTTAGCTGGTAAAAACTGTCGTGCAATTCCCTGAAAGCTGCAAGTTTACCATAAAGCTTTCTTTCTTCTCTAGTTGACAAGTTGTCAAATCGCATCACGTCACTGATTTCAGATAATCTTTTTAAGGTCATAGTCGCTATAAAAATTGGTCTACCATGTTCTTCACCCCATAAGAGATTCAAATCTTCTCCCCCGATCTATAAGCTCCCGCAGCTATTACAAGCCCAATATAAAATAAAACTTCATGTTCTTCTATATTGTTCATAATATTTTTATTCATATTACCTACATATTTTATTCTTTTTTATATATATTTTTAGAAACACGCGGCTCGCAGCACAACAAGCCAATGTCTTTCTACAAGAATTACTCCAAAATGATGAGGCTAATGAAGATTTTGAGTCATCTGATGAATATGTTCCAGAAGAGGCGGAAGTGGCTATTGTAGATGACGATCCGGAAAATGACGTTCTTGACGTTATAGAAGAGGAAGAAAATAGAGAAATAACTACGGACAAAGCGCTCTCAATTATTATGCGATTTAGCAGTTTTACGTCGCTGTAGAGATACAGACATAACACCCGTCTATATGAGGCTGTCACACCAAAATCCGACAGCCAGGTCAAACAAAATACTACACAACGCAAGCCAAGCTTTGCTTCGGGACGAACTCCAAACCAAACGACCGAAACTTGACAGCATCAGTCAAAATATCCTGACAACCCATATAGCTCTAACCACAACGCTACACCCTCTCCTCTGGCAACAAATAGACTTAATATCCAACAACAGAGCCGAACAGAATAGATTATTAATTACCAACAGACAGAAAGAAAAATACAACCTTCTCTGACGGAGACAAAAACCTGCACCAAAACCACTCAACATGGACTAAGTGGTTTAAAATCTTTCAGACCAGCCCCTAGACGAACATACCAAAACCGTACTGGCCAAGGGTTTTAACTTTGCAATAGCACCAACTCGCCTTCCCAAAGAAGACATAATCACTGGTATCGAGACTGCTATCTCACAACTCTCT
The DNA here is from genome assembly GCA_944588485.1 of Phosphuga atrata. Taxonomy (NCBI): domain Eukaryota; kingdom Metazoa; phylum Arthropoda; class Insecta; order Coleoptera; family Silphidae; genus Phosphuga; species Phosphuga atrata. The sequence goes on from OX155905.1 coordinate 13,679,921, forward strand.
GCCACATTAGCCGAGACAATAAGACAGGCAACATGCCACATTTTAAGATCTGCCAAACCACCGACAAGAAACATCTCATACGAGGAATTCAAAGCCCTCAAGGCACTAAGAGAAAACAACAGCATTGTGGTCCTACCAGCTGACAAGGGAAATTGCTCTGTAGTCATGAACAGTGCTGACTATAAACAAAAGATGACCACAATCTTAGATGATCCAGCTTATCTACTCAGTACAACGGACCCCACAACCTATCTTGAGAAAACTACCAGACAAAAGATCCTAAGCTCTAGCATTGACAAGGAAACAATGAATTATCTTATACTAAGGGAGAAATCTTCACGGTGTTCCAAGATATATGGTTTACCAAAGATCCACAAAGATGGAGCCCCACTACGACCAATAGTAAGCTCCGTTGGTTCACCGGTCCAACTTCTTGCGAAATATTTAGCAAAATGTTTACAACCATACGCCGAAGATTGTGATTCCTATGTCCGCAATGCTGAACACTTCATAGACATACTGAAAAATCACCAACTCCGGCCACCTCCTTGTGAGCTTTGATATTGTATCTTTATTCACAAAAGTACCGGTCCCTGAGGCCTTAAACATCATAAGATCAAAATTAATACCAGAAAAGTATGTATCAGATCTAGCAGAACATTGTTTAAAGAATACATACTTTAGGTACGATGGTCAAATATACAAAGAAGTCCTAGGAGCACCAATGGGTTCACCTCTATCCCCAGTAATAGCCAACATATTTCTTACAGATTTTGAGGAAAAGGCAATCTCATCAGCCACACTTAAACCTACACTCTGGTTAAGATATGTTGACGACACATTTGTAATCTAGCCCCACGGCAGACCAGAGCTGGACAAGTTCCTTACCCATCTTAACTGCCAACACGACCAAATTAAATTCACAATGGAGATAGAAAAGCATCAACGACTTCTTTTCTTGGATGTTTTGGTACAGAAGAAACCTGACGGCACCTTAAGTCACTCTGTGTACCGGAAACCAACCCATACAGACAGATATCTGAACGCTTCTTCGCACCATCATCCCAAACAAATAGCATCTGTAGTCAACACTCTCACCACCCGATCCAAAAGACTAGCCGGCCAGCTTAACTTACCTAAAGAATTGAGGAACTTACGAGAAGCTCTTTCTTCAAATGGATATCCAAACAGCTTAATATCCAGAGCTTTCCGTCGTATAGAGAACTGTAGCCAAAGAAACCCGTTAGCATAGCATACCTACCATATGTGCATGGATCAACTGACCAAATCGCCAGAATCCTTAAGAGACACAACATCGACACCATTTTCAAACCTAACCAGAAAATATCCTCCATGCTGCGCAGCGTTAAAGACGCCATCCCGTTAGAATCCCATGGAATTTACGAAATACCTTGCGGAACATGTGAACAGAAAAATATCGGATAGGATTCAAGAACAGATAGTTTCAGTCAGACACAGAGACAAAGTTTAATCGGCTCTTGTCCAACACACAAACACCAGTCACTGGATGGACTTTGGAAATTCAAAGACTCTTGCACAGATTAGCCACGAAATGTCACGAGTATACAGAGAAGCCATAGAGATAGAAAAACGAGACTACTGCATGAACACGAGAGACAATTCCTTGAGACTTCCCCCAGCATGGCGACCGATCATATCCACCCTCGAAATGCAATTCCAGACACCTGAGACTCATGTACGGCCAACAAGACTAACAAGCAACCGTACCGAAGCACCGCACACAACGCGAATAACCCAAGGGTCAGACAGACTTTTCAGAACCAACCCTCAACATCAACGCGGAATCCCCGAGAAAACAAAACAACACAGTTATATATATATATATATATATATATATATATATATATATATATATATATATATATATATATATTATAATTATTATTATAATAAAATCTAAACGTCTTATTCTATGCAAACTGTATTTACTAGAACGTACCTTTTATCTTCACATTTAGATTTTCCAACAGTAGGTACTAGTCAGAAAAAATAGATTATAATATTATTATTATACCAAATTTTACAAAATATTACTGACTGCAACAGAAAAAAGAATGCACACAAAGAATGCAGACATGCAATCTTAGAAAGTGCACAAAACTACAAACACCGATCTCCAAATCAAATGACAACTTCATCTGTCACCAAAATCCATTGAAAACGCATGTGGTCCAGCGGACCCCAGGTGCTGCTGCCCGTGACTTTTGTCTTTGATGTGATATATCTCAGGCTGCGATTTTTATATGTTCAAAGTGGACTAGGTAAGATGCGGTACCAAAGACGGTTGAGCGTAGACTCAATTTATTAAATCCAAACATAATATAATTGATATACATATAATAGGCAACCCAATATACATTGGGTTGCATACATAACATCTCCCTTCTTAATACAACTTACAATAAAATATTACATTTCATAATCATTGAATCTTTTTAGGGGAAGTCGGATTCTTGTTCGTACATTTAACTTAGGTTATACAGGTAGAGGCAGTGGCGGCTCGCCCATAAGGGCTGCAGTGGTGCAGCCCTCCCGCCAAAATGAAAACATTTTTTTAATTATTATAAACTATTACATTAGTATACAATTATTTTACAAAAACATATTTTCCTTTCGTAGTATATTTATTTATTTTTTGATTTGTAGGTAATAAATACCTCGATAGGCGCTCTGTATGTGTGGTTGTATACTCATCCTGGCTGCAGTCAGTGGTGACCGAGTCTCGCTGCGTAGTTAGTGTATTGACCTGGTTACCCCCACCCGCAATATACGTTTTTGTAATATGTATATCGTGAGCTGCAAACATTGCAGTCCGCACTCTCTATTTTAGGCATTTTATGAGTTTGTTTCTAAGAATTCGAGTTTCGGCAACGGCAAAGAACCTTAGGTGGACAAGAATTATCTAAAATTATTAAAGCAATTAGAAATAACCTCCCTTCGGTCAATCACAAAGAGGATTTTCTATCTGCAAGAAGGCCAAGATTTTCAAAAGATGCAACAAATTTAGCAACAAAAGAAGTTTGCATTATTATAATATTTCAAGCAAAAGAAAGATTTGCTTTTACGAAACACTTATCTGCAGCTAGATTATTTTCCCCGTATATTTTTTCATATAATACGAATCAAATTCCTATCATCAAACTACGAGAAACTGAATGCATATCCAACTTTAGATAAAGAGAGGCTTAACACAGAATTACTTGTTCTATATGATCGACCAGAATTTCAAAATTTAAAAAGACACAAAAATATTTATGATCTAATGTTTAACTCAGGAATTCATGTATCCTTTGTAGAAGTTTTTAATTTACTTGAAATAATAATTATCATACCTATGACAACAGGAGAACCTGAAAGATGTTTTTCCGCTTTTAAGAAAATAAAGACGTTTGCAAGAAATACAATGGGACAAAAGAACAGTTTTAGGTATGATTAACATAGAGAAAAACATAATCTCAAATATACCAAATTTTAATGAAAAGGTTATTGTTGGTTTTGTTAATCTAGAGGAGGGGTCTCCAAACTACGTCCCGAGGGCCACATCCGGCCCGCGGACAGATTTTGTCCGGCCCGCGGAGAGCTAGCATATTTGAAAACTTCTTTTAGAGAACATATATAGCAAATTAAATTTAGGTTACTGAAGTATTCTAATTTTATGTTGAATAATTATTAATATGACATCTACATTGATATGGTCATGGGCTAACTACTCATAACATTGTTGTGGCTTATTGTTATTGTTTTTGTGATAAGTTGGATAAAGAAACACAGAATTGTAATGAGTAAAGACGTGTATAAATACATAATATGCAGAAAATTTAACTTCAGTATATAATAACTAACAAATTATTGAAATGAATCCAACTAACATTTTATATATTTTAAATAAAAACATAACTTATAACAAGCATAATAACATATGAAATACTAATGAGATTTATGTAATTGAGATTTTCCACTGACAATAGTTTGTAGTTGTGGACAAATTTTGCTTGTACCAATTATTAAAAGAGAATTAAGATGCTCATCAGTTAATTTAGATCTGTAAACATTTTTTGTGTACTTCATTTTGGAGAAGGCCTTCTCACACAAATAAGTAGTACCAAAAACAGAAAAAGGGCCCACGAGCAAATTTATGCAAATTATCAAATTGTGTCAGTGGAAGACTCCAACTGAAAATAAAATTCCAACAAAGATGAGTTTTGATATTTGTTCTTAATTATATCACTGCACTGTAGATCAATCATTTCCATATGAAGTTCCGGGGCTAGGGTTTCAATGTCAGTATCAAAAGGATTCTGAAAAATCTTAATTTGATTCGCAATGGCAAGTCCGAGAAACGAGTATCTAAATTTATTTTCAAAGCACTCAGTTTCGATTGCAAAATCGATAGGAAACTCAGTCTCAGTGGTGTGGCTGAATATTTCACATGTTTTAAAATGTGAAAAACATTTACTTCGTATTTGTGATTGAAACAGTATCAATTTCTTCCGGAATGATTTGATATTAGTGTATAAATCAGGAAGATGCTGGTTTTCTCCTTGCAATCTCAAATTCAGTTCGTTCACATGTTTTGTCAAATCAACATAGAATGCTAACTTCCACAGCCATGCTTTGTTTTGTAATTCAGTAAGAGGGCGATGCTTTTCATTCAAAAAAAATTCGATCACTGCTCGAAGTTCAAAAAAGCGCTGAAGGACTTTCCCACAACGAAGCCAACGTATGGCAGTATGATAAGATAAGTCATTTTCTCCAATCTCTTCAATAAATTGTCGGAATTGTCGGTGATTCAGCCCAAAAGATCTGATAAAATTAACAGTTGATATGACTGGTTTCAGAACTTATCCAAACATTTTCCGCACAAAGACTGTTGATGAATGATACAATGTAAGACTAATGGTTTTGAACCACCGTCATTTTCTACAGCCTTTGACACAAGAGCGACCACTCCTTTATCTTTCCCACTCATGTTTTTGCCTCCATCAGTTGTAATACATTTCAAGTTTTTCCATCGATGGCTCTTTTGATTAATGGCCATTTCAACTCCTTTAAAAATATCTGTACCAGTAGTTGTGCCATGAATACTATACATATTAAGAAGTTCTTCATGCACTTCATAGCTTTTATCTACTCCTGGAATATAAATCAACACCTGAGCAGTATCTGACACATCCGTTGACTCATCCAAGGCCAAAGAAAACCACTCAACATGTCCATTTTTGTCGAACAGTTGAGAGGATATATTTTCAGCGATGTTTTCTACCCTTCGAGCCACAGTGTTTGCTGACATACTGACAGTTTTTAATAAATTTAACTTTTCATTACACATTTCTTCGGCTACTGCAATTATGCATTCTTTGATCATTTCTCCATCGGTGAATGGTTTTCCACGTTTTGCAATTTCAAGAGCCACACGAAAGCTGGCACGAGTTGCAGCCTCTTGTTCAGTTTTGAGTTTTGTAAATGAAGATTGCTGCAATTTAAATCCGCGCTTCATAGCTTCGAATTTTTTTGTCCGCAAACTTCCAGTATATTTTGAGTAATTTTGAAAATGTTTTGTTTCATAATGACGTTTAATGTTATATTCCTTGAGAACGGCTATGCTTTCATTGCAAATCAAACATAGTGCCTTGTTACTGGACTCAATTACGAAATACTGAATGTTCCACTGATCTTTGAATTTTCTGCATTCACTATCAATTTTTCGCTTCTTTTCCATTCTACTAAATCACACACAAGAGCAACAATTCAAATCAAAATACTGTTACAAAAATGTCTTAAACTTAAACACGCACAAACACGTTTTAAGGAGGTACGCACTATTTTATTTAACAACAGTGTCATAGGAACTGACTTGTGGTTGCGCCACTAGCCTTCTTATATATTCCAATTACTGCCATCTAGAAGTGAGTGGAAGGCACCAGAAGTTTCTCGAACCAACGAGATTATTCTGTACGTGCTATTAGCGCCATCTGTTAGCGATAGAAGGTACTACCTATTTCCGATTGTGTCCACCAGATGTCGTGTCACGTTACTCCTCATGGCTCGTACTCTACGACTAATCTAGAAATTACAGATAATGACAGGAAAATTAATAATATGCAGTGTTGCCGTTTTGCGGACTTTAGTCCGATTTGCAGCCTTTTTTAAACGTTGCGTATTTTTCGGACTTTTTTTTTCATCAGTGGACTATTTCACTTTTTACCACCGGCAACAATGATAATATGGTTTTGGCCCTCGGAACTTACTGGAGTAATCAGTATGGCCCTATGGCTGGAAAGTTTAAAAATAATTGTTACTGGTATTACACTGAATTAAAATTTTTTATATGTTTCTGTATGTGTCAATAAAAATGCGTTTTTTTCAACTCGTACTGATTTTTTATTATAATTTTTTCCAGCCCTTCCACAAACATCATCCACGAGCCGCCACTGGGTAGAGGGTTTGTATTATTTACAACATTTGAGTTACATGCATTGTTAATATTATCTTGAGGTACATGTACATATTTATTATAAGAATATGGAAGATTTGCACTTACATATTTCTTTAAATATGTTTTGTTTCTAATTAGAAATCTTCCATCTTCCTTTACAATTTTGTATGATCTAGTTCCTATCTTTTCTACAATTTGACCTTTTTTCAATTGCTTTTCGGCAATTCTTGATACCAGATTTTGTCATTAATTTTAAAGTCAGGTCTATCTTTTGTTCTTTTCTTATCATAATAATGTTTTGATCTTACTTGTTCATTTTCAAGCATGTTATTTAACTTGTTTTTGTCTACTAATTTTGAATTTAGTTTTTTATTTTGAATTGGTATGTTATCTCTTAGTCGTGTTGACATTAGTATTTGAGAAGGTGTGAAAGATGAATTATAAATTGCTGTATTACGATGAGCTAATAAACTTAAGAATACGTTTTCTTCTCCTTCAATTGATTTTTTTATTATCTTTTTAATAGTTTGTATTGTTTTTTCTACTAAGCCATTAGATTGTTGATGACGTGGTGAAGCCAGTCTAAGTTGAAAATCCCTTAATTTTGAAAAATCTTTATACTCCTTACCATTGAATTGTGCAGCATTATCAGATACACTATGTCCAAAAACAGATTTTAATTTATTTATATTATTACCAGCTGTTGGATTATTATGTAGGCTGATAACTTCAGGGAATTTTAAATAATAATCAACTATAATTAGAAAACTTTATTTGTTTGTCTCATTTTTTTTTATATTCGTTACGGCCAACTATGAACCACGTTTGACAGTTTTTACATTATGTTTTGTCCTCACTCTCTGCCAATATCTCTTCATCCTCTCTCCCACTTCCTTCTTCTGATCCTCCGTGTAAGATCTTCCTTTTCTTACTGACAATTCCCCTGTCTTCTGGAAACCTTTAAACTCTTTAGTTAGTCGCCTAATCTCTCTCTCTCTCCCTGTCCATTATGTCTTCTTTTATCACCCACATCCGATCCAAGTCCAATCTCACTTCCCGAAACCATTTCGGCTCCGTCTTCCTCTTCCTGAAGAATTCAAAAATCCTCTTCGTCAGTCTGGTACTGTTCATCCTCACTAAGTGTCCATAAAACTGTATTCTCCATTTTCTCATTTTGGCTACAATTCCTTCGGTCTTCAGGTATAATTCTTTGTTAGGTTTTAGTCTCCTCTCTCCATCCTTAATATTTGGGCCTAGAATTGTTCGGAGCATTTTCCTTTATTTCCTCCGGATGTCTTCGAGGCCACCCTTACCAATCATATATCCAATCGTATAGTGTTTCTGCTGCATATAGACATTCAGGTCTGAGAACAGTATCTAGGTGTCGGAATTTAGCTCCAAAGGATAAACCCTTTTTGTTATATGTATCCTTCGTAAGTTGATAAGCCATTTCTATTCTTCTCGCCCGCTCTTTGATGGCATCCTTATTCGACCCATTGTCCTATAATTTTTCTCCCAAATACTTAAAACAGTTAACTCGCTTAATCTTGGCTTCTCTCAACTCCAAGTGCAGAGGAGCGTCTTTGATGTTGGTCATGAAGACAGTCTTCTCAAAAGAGAATTTCAAGCCCAGTCTTCTTGGCTATCATCTGGAGTTCTTCAGTTCTTTTTATTGCTGTACCAACACCGGTAGTGAGTATCACAACATCGTGGACGAATACCAAACAATCCGTTCTTATACTTTCTTTGCCTCTCCCTAACCTGAAAGCCTCTTTATCCCAAATTCCCTTTGTCCATTCTCGAATAACTTTTTCTAAGACGCAGTTGAATAATATTGGCGAAAGCCCGTCGCCTTGTCGTACGCCAGTTTTAATTTCGAAAGGCTTTAACAACTCCCCCCGGAACTTTATTTTAGAGAAAGTATTGCTAATCGTCTGTTGTATTAGATTCCTTGTCTTGTTGTCCACTCCAAATTCTTCGAGAATTGCCAATAAGGTTTTTCGATCAATGGAGTCATAGGCCTTTCGGAAGTCCACAAAGACGGCGACATATTTATGCTGTCCCAACATCCTGTACTTTATGCTATTCCGCAGGTTAAAGATTTGATCCGCGCAAGATCTTCCTTTCCGAAAACCTGCTTGGTATTCACCCAATTCGGAATCCAATAACCCTTCTATTCTTGTTAGTAACGCTTTCGATAAAATCTTGTAAGGAACTGAAACAAGAGAGATGCCTCTATAATTATTAACGTCCATCTTGTCACCTTTTTTATGAAGGGGATGGATCAAAGCCATTTTCCAGTCAGCAGGGATCCGCTCAGTTATCCATATATTCTCAAGTAACCAAGTGAAAGATTTTACGACTCATGCAGATCCGAGTTGTAGGAGTTCAGCGAAGATACCATCTGCACCAGCAGCTTTGTTTGCCATAAGTCCTTGAATAATCCGGAAAATTTCGTCTTCGTCAGGAGGCAATGAATTGGGAGATGATACTTCTGGTGGTTCCATTTTCAGGTTTTCTTGCGGACCATCACAGTTAAGCAGTGAGTTGAAATATCTGGCAAGGATATCACAGTTTTGCTTATCGGTCATTCCTATCGACCCTTCTTTATTCTTGAAGCACATTCCTGGTGCCTGATAACCCCTTAAGCGCGATTTGAACGTCCGATAAAAATTCCGTGTATTGTTCATTTGGAAATCTTCCTGCGTTTTCTTTAGTTGACCTTGTTTATATTATCTCTTAGTCCTTCTGAACGTCCGGGCTGTATGTCTCGTCTGATTTCGGAAGATTAATAGATCACCATCTCGTTTCGTTGAGCTCCATTTTTTCTATGCCTCTTTCCGGCGTTTCAGTGCGTAGTCACATTCTGCATTCCACCAATGTATTAATCGCTTTGCCTGAGCAATCGTTCTTCCATCAGCACCTTGGATCTTGTCTCGCATTACATCCCAATTTCCTGACGCAAGCCACTTCAGTTCATCTCGGTAACTTTCCCTTTATTGGCATATAGGCCGCATTATTGGATTTTAATTTTCCGACATCATGTAGCGGGATATTTACTGTCCGTGTTCTTTTCCTGGCGGGTAAAAACTTCAGTTTAATTCTGGTCAGGTAGTGATCGGAGTCTACTTCTGCTCCCCTTGCTACTTTCACATACATGATTTCTCTCTTCTCTTCCATCGTAGAAATGGCGACGTGATCTATCTGAAATTCTCCCAATAGAGGATTGGGGGATCGCCATGTTTGTCTCATATATATATATATATATATATATATATATATATATATATATATATATACATATATATATATATATATATATATATATATATATATATATATATATCAATTCTTACTTTGTACCATGGTTGTTTTGTTAGTTGTTCTATGGTCATGGTTATTTAATTTATATATTTATTTATGTTGAAGTACTAGACTTTTATTTACTAATCATTATATAATAATAATTAGTCATTAAATTTATTTATTTATTTATATTGAAGTACTGTACTTTCATTTACTAATCATTATGTAACCATTACATAATAATCATTATTCATTAAGTTTATTTATTTAATTTATTTATAATATTGAAGTACTTCCATTTACTAATCATTTTATAATCATCATACAATAATCTTTATTCATAAAATTTATTTATTTTATTTATTTCTTTAATATATTTGTCTTAAATATTCTTGAAAAACTTCACTTGCCGTTTTTATGCCAAATGGCAATTTATTTAATTAATTTATTTATTTAATTTAGTGTACCAAACGCACATAATTTACTTGAGTCTTCATCTAAACATATATTCCAGAAACCACTTGTGGCATCAAGTAGGTATACTAAATTTCTTTGAACCTTCTAAATTATTAGCAATTTCATCCATATTGGATAATTTAAATTTTCGTGACTTTATAGCCCGGTTTAGATCTTTTGGATCCAGACAAACTATTAAATTACCAACTGCTTTTTTAACTAAAACATAGGAGTATAATCATCCAGTGCTTTCAGTAACTCGTTCAATAATTTTATCTTTTTCTAATTTTTCTAGTGTGAGTTTAAATTAATTTTCTAACTTAATTGGAAGTTTCTGATGGGGTTAATTACAGGCAAGGTGCCTTCCTCAATTTTAATGTGATTGGGTTTACCTATTTTCACTATTCCTTGGAAGATGTCTTTATATTTATTTATTAAATTAGAGTATTGAGTATTTTCTTTCATCCTTTGATTTATCATGTTTAATTGAATGAATTGTCTTATAAAATTTAATTATGCCTGGCTTATTTGACTTATCTATTCTTACAATTAGAATGCAATTGTTTGATTCACATATGTAAAATTGTCTTAAAACAGTTTTCTTAAATTTTCTATCTTACATTTGCCTAACATCGTTTTTTTTTCATTTGTGTAAGTTAATAGAATGTCATTCGTTTTTTCAATGTACTGTAAATTGTAATTTATGGAACTTAAATATTTACGCAGTATATCTGCGTTAGCGCCTGCGTCTACTTTAAATTTAATTATTGAATTGTAAATGTTTACATTTGCAATGCAATTATTGACTTTATTTATTTCATTTTTGTTATTAATTTCTAACTGAGGCTCATCGTTTTCATTTCTATGATCAATTTCATGAATTCTTTTGTTTTTGCAAGCATTTGAAAAATGATTTAATTTTCTACAATTGTTGCATATTTTGCCATATGCAGGACATTTAGTAATATCATGATTTTTACCACATCTTTTACAATTTATTATTAACTTATCTCTTGAATTTTTCCATGTGGCTGCGGAGCATGCAGAATCTGCTGATGGTGTCTTGTGTCGCCCATTGTAGCTGCTTTGAACCATCTGGACCCTTGTCACGTTGTCGGATGTCTCTCCTTGTCCTTGTATTATTTTTAATTGTTTTCTTGAATGTTCCCTTACGATGCAGCATTCCACGACTTTCTCCAATGTTACTTTTTTGATTTGTAGTAGCTTCTCCCTTATGGCTGCGTCTCCAATTCCGATAATCACCATTGTCGTCGTGAGCTCTGTTACCAATTATCTTAATTCACATTGTTCTGCCTGGTATTTTACGTCCCGTATGAATTCTTGTATTGTTGTATTATTTTGTCTTGCGATGAAGAATTTGTATCTCTCATATACCAATTTTTTTTTAGGTATGAAGTAATCATCAATTTTTTTCTTAACTGTTGTTATTTTGTTCGCTTCCGTGTCCGTGAATTGAAATGTGTTGTAAATTTTGATTGCCTCTTCTCTTATGAGATGTAATAATTGGGCACATTGTGTTTTTTCATCCTTCTTATCCAATTCCATCGCTGTTGAGTAAATTTCGAACTTATGTTTCCATGCTTTCCAGTTCTCGTCCATGTTTCCGGTTAGCTTTATTGCGTTTAATCCTCTCGCATCCATTTTATTTATTGTCATTTATTTACTTTTTTGCCTTATTTATGTAGGTCTTCACCTGAGCTTTACTTGTCGGTCCTTATTTTGCACTTATTTTTCTTAATTTATTTAATTACCTCATCATTCATCCGGACTATCCGGACTATTCATCCGCGCTATGTTACATGATCAAAGTGGACTAGGTTAGATGCGTTACCAAAGACGGTTGAGCGTAGACTCAATTTATTAAATCGAAACATATTATAATTGATACACGTATAATAGGCAACGCAATGTACATTAGGTTGTATATATAACAGTGATAGTCGAAATAAAGCCAAATTTGTGCAGAACATGTAAAATACAATAGAAAGAGATGTCCTAGAAGCCCAGCCTCTCCGCTCAAACTGGTAAAAAAAAGTCGAAAAAAGTTTGCTCTGGGGTCTGTTGCGGACCGCACGTGCTGCTCGGAAGGTTAAATTGAAGAAAAGTAACTAAAATAAAAAAGGTAAGTAAGTATAATAACAGTGCTGTTAGGTGAGATCGATCTCACTAAAGTGGTTCGGGGGAAGCTCTCACTAAACCCCGTATGCCACCTTGGCTTTTAGTATGCGCCACCACGGTATCGTATATTTTGCATACGTTCGTTTGTCCGTTCTCGGGAGCTAACCTAACATAAGAAAGGATTTTTGCGGGCCACATGCTTCATTTTGTACTAAATTGGGGGCCGCATGTTTTTACGGTTCAAAAAATTAATAAAATACGATTGTTAGAATGATTATATTATGTATTTATCAGACTCAAAGTTTTTTATAACTAAAATAAATATTTTACATTTTATTGTATATTATTTTATCTACGACCACCATTGTAAATGCCCATTGTTGTACAGTACGTGAACTATGTAAAAACATCAAAACAGACACGTATGTAACAGTCCGCGATTAATGATAAGTTATGATTGATAACACACAAGTGCGTTTGGTTTGCGATTCGTTCATTGGTTGAGAGCTGCTACTACGTGCTCATACGTTTAGTGCCTATATCCATGTTTTGCTATATATCTATGCCTATATCTATGAGCACTCTGATTCCAGTTTAACCCAAATTTAATCCTCTTTGCCACTTTTTAACTAAGATCGGAAGCATAAATTAACCTTCTACGTTGCGTGGTTCAGTAAATATTCGTGTTTTTGTTGTCCTAAAAAATTACATTTTCAACGTAACAGATGGTGGAGGCGCACGCAACTGGCCGACGTTGCCACGTTTATGTTTTTTTTAAAGAACAATATCCCATAAGCATATCAAAATATCAATCCTTTTTTTAGGACAGCGGAATTTTAATTTCGCACACTGCATATATAAACTTGAAACTATTTACAAAAATTGCAATTCTAAATTTAAGATCTTATCCTTTTTTTATAATTGTAGTTTTTTCTTGGGAAAAGGATTTTTTTTATAAAACAACTAATACTTTAGACCTTAATCTTAATACTTTATATTCTTATGTTTATGTCATTTATAATATATTCTGGTGGTTCTTAACCGGTGGTGCCCGCACCTTTATGAGTGCGGGAAGGTATTTTTGGGGATGCGGGAGAAGCCCCTAACAATATAAATTATTAAATATCATTTATTACATTTTTGATAATAAAATATTTCAAAAATTTAGTAATCCCTGCAATAAAACAAGACCGCGTTATTAGAATAGCGCATTGAAGCTTATAAAAATGGATTTTTCGCAAAAAATGCAAATATGCCAAAACTAAGAATAAAATAAAAAAAAACACCTGAATAAAATATTTATGTATGTTGAAAGATGTATATTTAGCTACTCATAAATTTACATGAAATAGGAGTAAATAATAAATAACCAGCTTCGTTCATACCCTTTGCGTTTTTTAAATGCAATCTCAAACCATCAAAGTTATTAGAGCATTTCAATAATTTATATGGTGGTGAAGGTGCGCATAGGATGAACAGCTTGCAAGTCAAAAAAGGCTCGATTTGATAGCAGCGGTACTATCTCAAAATTATGCGGGCCGGCAATACAAAAGACCTTGTTAGAAGCGTCCTATCAAGTGGCATATCTGTGTGCAAAGAAAAAAACCTCACATGATCGCTGAGGAATTGATAAAACCTTGTGCATTAACAATAGCTAAAACTGTATTAGATTCTGAAGTACATAAAAAAAATCCATCAGATTCAGAAAAAAGAAAAGGGGAAAACGGGGAAAGGAAGAAAAATGCTGAAAGCAATTGGATGTACGACGACAAACGCAAAGATCGGAAAATAAAAGTAATATGTGGCTGCAAGCTGTCCAGAAATAATAAGTGTCTAATGTGCAGTGCAGTCAATGAGGAAAAAATAAAGCAAATATTTAAAGATTTTTGGACATTATCGTGGAATATTCAAATCTTGAATTATCTGGTGACCATAGGACAAAGTCCTGTCGTCACCAGTTAATTCCACATTCGAATGTAATCCTTTATTGGACATTAATCACACAATATTATCGTGGAAAGAAAAGCGTATTTATATACAAATGTTGTGAAGAGGAATCGCAGAGAATTCTAGAAGAGGTGGAGGGTCTAGTTTTTAGGGAGGTAGAAATGGAGGGGGAGTGATGGCAGATAGCAACCGTTTAAAATAATAAGGGACTGGAAAGAATTAAAGGTAACGACAAACTTGCTACCAGGAGGTGATGGATTGTAAGGATAGGAGAAGAATAGGTCAATACGGTGGATAAGACGGGTGAAGCGATAAGAAGGAATTCCAAAGACAAAATTAAAAATGCACAGGGAAATGTTTGGCTGGCGTGGGTGTTAGAGAACCAATGGGACATTTTGATTGGGTGTATTGAGGGCGACTGGGAGGGAGAATTTACCTTTGTTGGTGAAATGGGTACCTCAGTTATTGATCTTATAATTACTAATGATGCGGCAAGACAGCAAATAAACCTGATGGAAATCGGAATAAGAAGTGAGTCGGATCATATGCCGGTAGAGGTGCCGTTGAAGCAGCAAATGGAGAAGGAAGTTAATGTGGAGATATGGGTGGCCAGATGGATGGATAAAAGAATTCAGGAGGAAATTATAAGAAGTAGAGTGGAACACTATAGATTATATAGACATGATGGCAAAGAAAGTGGAGTCAGTACTTGTCAAAAAGAAAATCAAAGAAGCGCATCCAAGCCGAGCTTGGTACGACTGGGAAGTGCGGAACGTAAAGCAAAGGTTTCGAGAAGCTATGAGAGAATGGATAAATGGAGAAAGGCTTAAAGTGCACGTGCTGGAAGCGAAAACAGAACTGCTAAAAATAGAGAAGAAGAAAAGGGAGCTTTAGGAGGAAAAGGAGAAGCAGCGGGTACGGGAAATCAAGACGGAAGCTGAGCTGTGGAAATACGTGAGAGAGAATAGGGAAAGGAAGGAAAGATTCCCCAAGAGCATTGCGATAGAAGAATGACAGAACCACTTCATGATGATGCTAGGAAGTATAGAGATGCGGTCAGGAAGAGAAGATAATTCAGGAGATCGACAGAAAAAGCAGGAAGGACTCGCCGAGGATATCACAGTGACGGAGGTGGAGCATGGTATTAATTCCCTAAAGCCAAGAAAATCGGCAGGTTTGGATGGGCTCGGAAATGAAGCGTGGAAAGAAGCACCTGGAATCTGTAAGGAGAAGTTAACGGATGAATTGAGAAGGGAAGGGAGGGGAGATAAAAGGATACCAGTCAGCTGGAAAGTGGGGATAATTCAACCGGTGTTTAAGAGTGGAACGAGGGACGCACTAGAAAATTATAGAGGTATATTATAGAGGTAACTTTGATGAACTCCTCCTACAAAATATTTGCTAAAATCCTGGATTGTCGCTTGAAGAAGGAATTCAATGAAAGGAAGCTTTTGCTGGAAATACAAGCGGGGTTCAGAGATGGAAGAAGCACGGTGCAACACCTGGTGATCTCAAGAATCATCATAGACCAAGAAATAAGAAAGGGGTGTCTGTTTGCTCTTTTCATTGGTTTGAAAGCCGCATATGACTCGGTGAACAGGAGGAGATGAGTGTTTGGGAAAGCTAGGTATCTCAGAGAGTGTAAGATGAAACATCAGGGATTTGTACGAGGAAACCATCTGTAAAGTAGTAGCAAATGAATGGGAATCGGACTTTTTTGAGGTGAGGAAGGGCCTGAGATAAGGCTGTCTTTGAGTCTCACGCTCTTCAATCTGTATATGGCAGATATGGAGAAGGTTCTACAGGCCTGTCAAGCTGGAGGAGTGGTGATTGGAAAAAAGAAGGTTTTTTGGAGCTTGGCATATGCGGATGACATGGTGGTATTTGCGAAGTGGGCTAGTGAGATGATGGACGTGATTGAAAGGCTCTGTAGGTATTTTGAAAAGAGGGATTTAAGGGTGAATGTTGGTAAAACAAAATGGATTCGATTTAAAAGGGGTGGGCGATATAGGAAAGAAAGGATTGAATGGCAGGGTACTGAAATAGAGCAAGTTAGTAAATTTAAGTATTTGGGGTATGTCTTTGGGACTGGATACAGTAATAAAGAGCACATAGAGTATGTCACAAAGAAGGCATGGGTGGCGGCGGGTCGTATCTGGGAGGTTTGGAAAGGAAACTTTGACGGAAACTTTAGAGCAGCAGAGACGATATGTAAGGCATGTGTGCGAAGCGTGTTACTGTATTGTATGGATGTGAACTAAAGTTTTTTGAGAAAGTGATGCTAAAATGATGCTAAATAGAGGCTAGCAAATATCACCAAGGCTACAGTCAGCTACAAGTGCACGGCCGTGTTCCTGGTTATTTGAGGACAAGTATAGGGTCGGAGGACCAGTCAGTGTTGGCGAGATATAGGTGTGGTAATGAAGAGCCTGGCAGGAGACATTGTGTGTGTGGGTTGAAGGAGAATATAATTATTATATTATCATTGGTTGGAAGAATGCACGATGGCGGAGTGGAATGAACAGGAGAGAAGGCGACGAAAGGATTGGAGTGGGTGCATGGACGAGAACGGGAAGCGACTGTCGGTTTTATTCAGAGTGAAATGATGAAAAGAGCGGATGCGATAGGGTAGTTTTTTTAGTGTTGCGGTTTAGTTTTTAGTTTATGAGTTTATGACCGATGTACAGGGGTTAATGTAAAGGTTTATATGGTGGTAAAATTTCTTTTTTCCTTTTTAATGGGGTTTTAGTTTTATTTTCATAACTTTTTTTTGCTTATTCTGTATGTTTTGTATGGTGGTGTAAATTATTTTATCTACGACCACTATTGTAATTGCACAATATTGTACAGTTCGTGGATTATGTAAATACATCATACAACACACGTATGTAACAGTCCGCGATTAATGTTATTTAATGATTCAATAGCACACTAGTGCGTTTGGTTTACGATTCGTTGATTGGTTGAGAGCTGCTACTATCGTTTAATAGAGGCAACCCAAAGCATTCCGTTATTTGTCAAACAATTATTAAATGTCAAATTAATCTAACATAAATACTATATATAATACACTATATTTTTTTCAATTAAAATAATTCCAATTAAAATATTGTCCAGTGGAAGTGAAAAAGAAAATAGCACTCCGCACGAAATTGTTGAAAAAGCGAAACAAGCTGCCCATAATTTGCTACCGATTAAATCTCGGGATCGATACGACGATGCATATAAAAAATTTATGGACGGGAGAATGAAGCATAAAGTTAAATCGTTTTCAAAAAATGATACTTTGATTAATTATCTCAAACAATGAAACCATCTTCACTTTGGACAATTTATTCAATGGTTCGGACAACAATTAATATAAAGCACGACATCGACATTTCAAAACATTCAAAGTTAATAGCTTTACTAAAGAGAAAATCTGACGGATTTATTAGCAAAAAATCAAAAATTTTCACCAAACAAGAAATTAACAGTTTCCTCAATAATTCGCCGGATAACAAATAGTTATTGATGAAGGTATTCATTTTTTTTTCTTATAATGCTCTCTAATGAGCATAATGACATATTTTTTTATATAATTTTAGGTAATTCTTATCATTGGCATTAGTGGTGCTTGCAGAAAACAAGAACTATGAAATATCAAACCGTGCCATATAGAAGACACCGGAACATCTCTTATCGTAAAAATTCCTGCTTCTAAAACAAAAACAAAGTTCTTTTGTGGTACCTACAGAATTTTACCAAACCTGCAAAAAATATATTAACCTACACCCACAAGAAATGGACAATCAGCCTTTTTTTCTAAATTATCAAAATGAGAAATGCACTAACCAATGTGTTGGAATAAATAAAATTGTCTCTATTCCTAAACAAATTGCTAATTATCTTCATTTGCCGGAAGCAAATCCTTATACAGGACATTGTTTCAGACGTTCGTCAGCCACCATTCATGTGGTTTCCGGTGGTGATTTATTGTCGCTAAAAAGGCATGGGGACTGCCGTCTGTCTGCAGTAGCAGAAGGCTATACAGACTGCTACATGGAAAATCAAAATGATATTGCTACAAAAATTTCTACTGCAATAAACAATAATTTCACTTCCACAAATGCAAGTACATCATGGAATACGACTTCAAGTACTCATAATTCAACTAATATCTCAAATGATTTCGATAATAATCCAAATGAAATAGCATTTAAAAGTTGGTAGATTCCGGGTAAGGGTCTGCAAGACAATGTTTTTACATTATGCAAAAGTGAATAGTATGTAAAGAATTGGCTAAAGAGTAACAGTACATCCGGAGCGGGTGTTCTTGAAAAGAACAGCAGGGATGAAAATAACGCGGAAGTGAGAAGCTTCAAAGATTCTTTTGACCAGATTTTGTTTTATTTGAGCCTAAAAAGGATGCCTACGATATTTGTGCAGGATTTAAAACAAACAATATTGACGAACTCACTTACAATTCTCACATTGAGAGGAAGGATGATGCAAGGAGTGAAAAGCAATAAGATAAACATTGTCTACCAAGACCTTTACGGTGGACCTTTAATCGGTACTTTTAGCCCCTAAGACAAATGTGTCCCCAATGTATTATAAAAGTAAATCGGCAGTACATAACATGACATTCTTCGATCTCAAAAACAAGGATGGTACTTGTTTTATCTGGAATGAAATAGACGGAAAGTTAACCGCAGACGAATTTTCAACTATTAAGCATTCACTTGAAAAGAACCAAATTATTTTGTACAGTAATGGATATAATTACCAGAACAGAAAATCAAACCAAAATGCCTTGCTAATTTTCTCTAAAAAGACTATCACGCATTCAACGACATCCCTCATCTTTAATGTATTATATAATTCTTTAATTATTTTCTTGTTTAAATACAATCGTATAAAACATTTTCTTTTTTACGTTAATAAAATAGAATAATATAGAATTGATATTTTGATTCTTTAAGTTAGGTAGGTATTATAATAATTGTCCATTAATAAAATTTCGTTTTTAAATTTTTTTAAAATGTGATTTTCTTGAAAACCTCCAATTAAATAAACTCCAATTTTAAGTAATAGTTTTAAGTGCCGCTCCAGTAAGCAAGACCAAAAATCCGGGTATTATCAATTCCTTACATCATCTTTTTCACAAGAAACACGTTTTATGGTTGCTATTTTCATTTGATTATTAATAATAAACATATGAAAGACAAAAAGTTGTATCCTGTAAAAAGTTAACCTACTGGAGTTACAACGTTTTCTTGTGCCGCCGACGATATATTGCTAACACGTTTGGTATTTTGGGTCGCTTTCTGACTTGTCTTGGCCCACATGCACATTTTCTTGTCTTTTATATCAATATTTGTTCTGGACCACATGCGGTTTGGATACCCTTGGTTTATAAACAAATACAAATCACGGACTTGACTGGCGCTGTTATTGTTGCTATATCATTAAAAAAAATATTAATTGTTTCTTCTGTGTAATTTTTTTAAAATGAAACTTTTGAAAAATTATTTTTCTGTAAATTGGAAATGTAAAGTTAAGTCTTATCTAAGGTTGTTTAAACGTCATTCAGTGCATTGACTTGCTTTTTTTTAATGAAGAGATAAAGAAAGATACAAAAACGCTTTCTATGCTAAACATATATGACAAGCGTCAAGGACATTTAAATTTCCTTTAATCTTCACGTTCTCTTTTTTCTAAAATAAAATAGTAAAAACCTCAATATGTGCTATACTCGTTTATTTGACTATTCGTATATTGTCTATTCATTTATATTTATATTATATTATTATAATATAAGCACCAATACAAAGTAGATCTAAATTAAATGTATCACTAGCAAAATATAAAACATATACAGGGTGTTAATGAGAAAAAAGTCCCTATAGAGATGTTTCCGAAAACGCTTCATAACTGAGGTACAGCCCTTAAGAAGGAGGTGTTCCCACACAACCTTTTTGCAAATATCTCAGACGTTAACTAACCTAACCCAACCTTTTTTTTTACATACGACCCCCGCGACATATGCCCCGAGGAGTGTGGGACTCATCCGGCTTGATGTTATCACCGGTCCTACCCGCTAAAAACCCCTCCCTTCTTGCCGGAGACAGGGCGGAACCGCATGTGCAATAGAGCGAGGCCACACGATGCGTTAACGGTGCGGTGAGGCACAGCACTACAATTAATTCGAGCTATAGGGAGCCACACGGGCGGTGCGGCACCGCAGTCGAACGCTGTTCACCGCGGTGCGGCGCGGTACCGCAATGTTAATGACTCAACTTATTTGTAAAATCATCGTGTGTTTTATCCCATAATGCAGGTCTTTCTTGTACGAAAGATATAAGGAAATCAATATAAATATTATCAGTACTCATCGTAAGAAAGATAAATATTAATATTCATAAAATAAACACGTTCGGTACAATACTGCGGTGGCGGCACGATGCACTCCGGCGCCGCAGCGCATTACCCCTCGCCGACTCGTCTCGCAGATCACAAGCGCGGCGTGCCTACGGTACGACGCCGCACGGCGGCCCAACGCATTGTGTGACATGGCATAGTGATTTGTATGTAGAATGCCGTTGCGGCACCGCTCCGGCATACGTAACGCATCGTGTGGCCTCACCCTTACTTCGCCCTGGCTCTTATGTACCAGCTGTGTGATATTGTTCAGTTGATCAGCCGCCTTTCGGTTGTCTTTTTATTTCACTTGGTTTGGGAGTTTCACTATTTTTAAGTTTAGAAGTATCACTACTGTTTAATTAATCTCAGTTCACCATTCAACTCGAAGTAAGTTACTGTCTCAACTTTCTAACAATTACAAACAAATAGTAAACACACGCAAATAACAATACAACACATGACAACCATAAAGCACGCATATAACGCTAATATATAAAGAATTTTCAAAAAGTCAAATTGTCTATGGAATTTAGAAGTTTCACTAATGTCAAATCAATTTGTCAATTTATCATAAAGAAAAACCTAATTTAGAAGTTTCAGTCATCCAGGACTCTGGCAATCGCAGGGGCGCGCTCCGCGACGCTCTTCTTCGTCGTGACTTCTTTTGCGAAGAGACGGATGGCAGCTAACTCCGCGGAGCTGCGTAGTAACGCTCTCCCGATGTCTCCACCGCTCCTGTATCTGCCTGTCGTTAGCTCTATCGTAGTTCTCTCGATGGACCAACCCACGCAATTGGTAAGTGTGTGCAAAGCATCATCCAGTGCGTTATCACAATGGTGGCACCCCGGAGCCGCCTCCTTTTTGATGCGGTGCAGATAGGTCCCAAAGCACACATGACATGGTAAGTAGCTGGGTCATATGGTGGTCGTTGATGGTGGTCCCCCGTGTCTGCGAGAGTACCATAATGCGACGTCTGAGATGATCGACGTCTCGCGTACACCTGCCCTTTGGGTCCGCCTGCCACTCCTGTTGCCATGCCGCCAGTGTTCGTTGCCGCTCCACCTTCTTGAGCCGGGCCTTGCAGATTGGCTCTTCATTGAGTCTCACCTCGTGTCGCCGCTCGTTGATACGCTTCCTCTCCGTCGCTATAAGATGCAAGGGGGGATGCTGGCTAGCACCAAGACCGCCCCGGTCGCCACAGTACGGTATGCTGATGTTACCCTAACGGCGGCCAGTCTCTGCAATGATAACATAATCTGTCGGTTCCTCGCCATAGACAGGCCATCGCACCATACAGGCGCAGCGTAAAACAGAACGGTTTGCTGCCCCGATGTTCGACACTAGTCGCGCCAGCGCGTGTGCCCTCGTCGGCACCGTCTCCGCCGTCCTCGCGATATGCTCGCTGATGTTCATTTTTGCGTCGACTATAACCCCGAGGTATTTAAGGCTTTTTTTAACTGTACTTCACCTACATTGATCGTTATCCTTGGTGCAGGGATGGTGCGTCTTCTGCTGAGCAGCACCGTATCGCTCTTGTTGAAGGCAACTTCCAGCCCCACACTCTCGAGCCAGTGTAATGCGGTACTCACCGCCTCCTCCAGTATGATCTCCAACAGTTCCGGCGTCCGCCCCGGTGCTAGAACGGCGACGTCGTCCGCGAATCCCACCAAAATTGCACCCTCTGGCATGTTGACGCGTATGAGGTCATCGTACATAATATTCTACAGGGTCGGTCCCAGTACCAAGCCCTGTGGAACCACAGCGGTGATGCGGCGACTCCTCTGTCCCGCGTTTGTGTTTTACACTAGTTGTCGGTCCGTTAGGTAGTTCCTGACCATCTCAACTAGATAGCCAGGCATTCGCTCTCGGCGTTGTAGCGCCCCGCCTATAGCCGACCACCTCATCGAATTGAAGGCGTTTCGAACATCTAATGTAGTCATCGCGTAGGGCGTCGCAAAGCGGCCTTTCCTCGCGTTGGCCATACGCGCGATCTTCAGAATGGTTTCCATCGCATCCATGGTCGATCGACCTTTGCGGAAGCCGAACTGTATCTCGGACAATCCGCCGGTAAGTTCCATGGCCTTATTGAGCTTGCCAATCGTATCTAGCCCGCACAGCGGCCGGTAGGAACCCGGTTTACTCTTAGGGATTAGGACCAGACGTTGTCTCTTCTACCACGGATGGAAGCTTTTCCCGTGTAGGCTTGAATGCCGGGTAGCGGTAACTGCCCAACAGATGACTGGCTACCTCCGCACCGCCGTCCTCAATACAGGGGGGGGGGCTTGCATTGTACAGCCTTGTGGCCTTCTCACCTACTGCAGGCAACTGATTTGTCTGTGGGGTGTTTGCAGGCGTGGCTGCGATGTCCGAAGCCCAAGCAACGTTAGCACCTTAGTACCTCTATCCGTTCTCTTAGCCTTGCATATTAATCCATCCCACCTTGAGCATGTTCTCTGCCCACGTGGCTTGGCAGCCGGATGATCGCCAGTTGTGAGCCCTGGGCGGATGGTAATTTCGACGGAGTTCTGCAGCCCACCCGTGTTCCGCAGAAGATTTGTCAGGGCGCCTCGCAGCTCTTCTTCGTCTCTTGCACCGTCCAGGTCTCGAACTTCGATGGTCGTTCGAGGCTGGAGAGTGAACCGCTGCTGATTCGCCCAGGCTAGAAGAGAGCGCATCCCGTAGCGCTACCACCGCACCGTCGCAGCCCTTCTCCAGCTCCACGAGGAGGTTAGGTTAGGTTAGGTTAAGTTTATGAGGTTTATGAGGTCTACCTTCCACGTTTGTCGGACTGCCGCGATTTTATGAACTATGCTGTTTTTCACCTTCGTCAGAATATCTGCGTAGGTTCCGACAGAACTCTTCACTACCACAGCGATAGGTGGATCAGGTCTGTGGCGTCGCCGGTGTCGTGGTCGCAATGGTGCCGTCGTCTGTATCTGTGTCTCAGGCTCTGTTGTGGGTTGGGGACTCGCCTTGCTGGATTACGATGTCGCACCTGCTGCCAGCCCTCATCTTCGATGGCGGAACCTCGTTCTCGATGTTTGCCCTCACCCTCAGTGCACAGCGCCATCTGGGGCTGTGCTGCCTCTGTCGCGTAGATTGGAGTCTTCGTTACTCTCTTCGTCTTCTCGTCGCGCTTGATCCCCTAGTAGCGTCGTTTCCCTTCTTCCACCTCACAAGGTGAAGCCGGTTTGCTTTTAGAATTGCTCACTCTTACCGGTTCCTCGATCGTTTGAACCGCGCAGTTCACACATTCCTTGCCTGTCGTCCTCCCGGTTTCCAATTCTGCCTTCGTCTAGACCAGTGTGCTCTAGACCAGACTCTCGCGCTCCAGTGTCCTAGTGGTCCACGCGCCTGGCCAATATCGTCGCCTCGGTGATGACATTATTTAGGTAGATGTGTGCATTCTTAGTATTCCCTGCGAACTCGTTCACTCTGCGTTTGTCTTGCTGGTTGCATGCGAGTACTCCGGGGAGAAAACCGCGATGGGACCGCATTAGACATCTTCCCCTGGATAGTACGGGCAGTTTGTGCCTCCCCGGCCTCCTGAGCTTCCAAAAAGGAAATTACTGTCGAACAATGACAATACATACAAAATACAAACAAATAGAACATACATACAAAATACAAAACATGGCAAACAATAAAACACACATATAACACTAATATATAAAAAAAAATCATCTAGTCAAGCATTTGCTAAAAGTACAGATGGAAAAAATATTTGCAAAAATACTAAGGTCGTTCCCTGCATGCACTGCCTGGTTGATTATTTATCATTAGTTACTTCTGAGATATTTAAAAAAATGTTGTGCGAGGGCATTCCCTTTTAAAGGCTGTACCTCAGCCCAAGTTATGTTAGGTTAGGTTGGGTTCGCTTACCCTGAAAAGGTCTCCTTCTTTCTGTCGCTCAAAATAACTGTTTTCGAGAAAAAAATTAAAACGTATTTTTTTGGGAATTTTCTTGTCACATCATATGTTTAACAAAGAAAGCGTTTTTTGTATCTTTCTTTATCCCTTAATTTAAAAAAGCATGTCAATCCACTGAAGGTCGTTTAAACAACCTTAGATGAGATTTAACATTTCCAATTTACTGTAAAATAAGTTTTATTTAAAAACTTTCATTTTTAAACAATTACACAGAAGAAAGCTTTCATATTTTTTTATTGATGTAGCAGCAATAATTGAATAATTGAATTGCATAGACAACTCAGATTGCCACCCAAAACATTAAACGTGTAAACAAGACGCAGTGTGGTGTTCAAATTTGAAATCAAAGCAACAATTTCTTTATTCACGGTTTTTGGGATAATTGCTCGGACACGTCAATATTATTTTTGTAAAAAAAATCGTGACGTCATTGATATTTGCGCTATGACGTCATCGACATTTTTTTTTTAACGGCAACCCCTATTTTTATTCTCGATTTGGATAGACGATTTGGATTTTAATAGTCTAAATGGTGGTGTAAAAATTTTGATATGTTACATTAGAAAATTTTTGAAAAAGACTGATTTGAATTTTAAGATAACTAACATTAGAACCAGTTTAGAAAAATGGGTTTGTAACAAGAAAATCTTAATAATTTTACATGTCCTGAAACAAGTCGGTTTTATTTTCAAAAATTACACAGTTTATATAATATGTGAAAGTGATTTAAACCATAATTATGAAAGTGGTCTAAGCCATATATTTCTTGTTTCGAGATATTTAAGGAATTGCATTTGAATTAATTAAAAAATATTTTTTCTACTGATTTATGTGAAAATGGCATTTTTTCCACGGCTTACCCTACACGAAATTGATATTTTTTCATTCTAGAGATGAAAATATTTTCACATCTATAGACAAAAATGAGCATTTTAAATTTATGATTTTCTCGATTAAAACACTAAACTAACCGAATTTGCATGGACTTTTTAATAATTACATCAATTTCAATGAAATATTTCATGTACAAACATAAAACGAGCCTGAAACAATTAAAAAAACCGAAATAAAATTAGGACATTTGACTTGAAAAGTATCACCTTCTATGAGAATGCAATATGTTACCATGGAAACGACCAAACCAACAATTAAATTTGTATTGACAGTTCTGACAGTTCGCTTCGAATTGGATTTTTTAAAGTCGAATTATGGATTCTACAACCGAAATCAGTAGAAAAAATTGCATTTACTACTCGAGATGAAAGTGTTTTTTTTTGGTTCGGTGTGATTGCTAACTTGCTGGCGCTCGTGAGCAAACTCCAACCTCACCAAAAAAAACGCCATTCAAACTTTCATCTCTTGCTGTAAAATATTCTATTTTTCTACTGATATTTTTTCATTCTAGAGATGAAAATATTTTCACATCTAGAGACGAAAATGAGCATTTTAAATTTATGATTTTCTCGATTAAAACACTAAACTAACAAAATTTGCATGGACTTTCTTATTAATTACATCAATTTCAATGAAATATTTTATGTACAAACGTAAAACGAGCCTGAAACTATTTAAAAAACCGAAATAAAATTAGGAAATTTGACTTGAAAAGTATCACCTTCTATGAGAATGCAATAAGTTACCATGGAAACGACCAAACCAACAATTAAATTTGTATTGACAGTTCGGACAGTTCGCTTCGAATTGGATTTAATAAAGTCCAATTGTGGATTCTACAACCGAAATCAGTAGAAAAAATTGCATTTACTACTCGAGATGAAAATGTTTTTTTTTGGTTCGGTGTGATTGCTAACTCGCTGACGCCCGTGAGCAAACTCCCACCTCACCAAAAAAACGTCACTTTCATCTCTTGCTGTAAAATATACTATTATATTATGCGACATTTTAAATTATAATTTTATTAGTCATGATTAATGGAAATTTATTAGGAATATGAAATTTTGTGTGAATTTCATACCAAAATGTTGTTGTCAAAGTTTGAATTGACTTAGACCATTTTCAAAATTAACGGAATGTTCTATAAATGACTTAAAGGAATATGAATTATATTTGAACATTTATTAATAATTTTTAAAAAGTAATCCATTTTTACCATTTCGGGTTTTTAAGATTCTTAAAATGTTCCTGAAAAACTGGAGCGATGTATGGTTGTAAACACATATCTTTATATTTTTCTTCCGTTACTGGCCTAGTGGTGGTGGATAATGGAAGTAATTTAATATTTCCGTATATTTTTGGTCTTCCTCTTTTAGGTGAAAGATCCAAAACCTGGAATTTAGAATCATCCAAAGAAGTTTTATAGAACATTTTATAAGGTTCGTTTTTCAAGAATCTCATCCATTTAATTTGCAGCCAAGAGACAGATTCGCCCGCGGTATTTTTTACTCTTCTTGTTATTTGATCTTCTATTGATTTCGTTGAAATAATATCCGGCTGCGACATTCGTTTTATCGAAAATGTATTTCTTCTTCTATACTTTTCTATCAATTTGTAATAATGCTCAGGGTTGTATAAGTAATTTCCTTTTTTTTATTTGCATTTCTATCAACCCAAAATCCCGGTCATTTCGTAGAAAGGAATGACACAATACCAAAAATTTGTTGTCTACCGTTTCAATATTATTATTTGATTACTGAGCAATTTTCATCCATATCAATGCAACTTTAATGTTACGATTTTGGCCTGAACAAGCATCACTGTAAGCTATTACGTGTTTTGAGTAGTTATATCCTCTGTATGCGCTAAAATGCATCCTGTGCACCTCTTGAAACTGTAGTTTCATCCCATACATACATCTTGACATTGTCATCATGAAAATTATGGAAACCAAAGTTGTATACGTATATATTTCGCTTATAATTGGCTAACGAAACAGACCGTTTAGGATACGGAAGTGCTTTTTGCAAATCAAATGAGAATCCATAATATACCCTGGAATTTTCTTTTGCTTTATTCTGGTTATCTGCAAGACAGTTCCTAGCTCGTTCGGCATTTTGTAAATGTACATTAGGACTTTCTCTAAGATCTAATTTATCTTCCTCATTATTGCATGCTATGATTTTTCCCTTCAGTAAATCGCCTTTTTGGCATGTGTTTTTTCGAGGAGCATGGAAATGTAAGTTAAATTCAGTATTCAATATATATTTACTGTAGATCCATTCCTTACCAGAGGATTGGTTATTTTTCTCACATTTCTCTACATATAGGCTATACCTTTTACGAATATCTAAATCAGGACTCAAATATTTTCTACCAGGGGTGCGTCGAGCTCTGGTGTAGTGGCTCTTAGATGCAGGGAAACTGAAAATATGTTCTTGTACGGGTTTTATCATAATCTCATCTGTTTTTCGCGAAGATCCAAGCATCTTCCCACGACGATCAGTTCCAGATGTTTCAACATTCAGGGCACGAGTTAACCGCCCTATAGAAATTTTATTGGTGTCTAAAAAAAGTTCCTGCAAACCGACACTTCTGACTTATTATTTCTTCACAGAAAATATTTGTAGCTGCATTTTCTCATGGGCCTTTCAAAAGTTCTGGGCCGCCTTTTTTTCATAAGTCGTTGATGAACTGTAGTACACAGATATAGATTCTGGGTTTCAAAATCTTTTAGTTTCCAGAAATTATCAAAATTAGATTTTTTTTCATTATATTCTATGAATGAATTGTCGTTTTTGTTATTATTTGATTGTCATTTATCGGCTTATTATATATTTCAGAAATGCGTCAAATAGGGCCACGCGCCATTTTCAAATTATGTTTACATAATTTCTTTAAATATTTGACTTAGACAACTTTTATAATTAACACTAAATGAATTCCATATAGTGTTGAAATTACAACCTATATCTAATAGTTATGAAACATTTATGACGATATCGTAAAAATTACATTGAATAAATTTAGTTTAAAACAATGTGGTGTGAAATAACTGATAAACTTTTTTTTTTAAATTTGACTTAGACCTCTCATAATTATGGGCACATAAATAAGTTTAGTTTATATATTATTAAATTTTAGTTAGTTATTCAGAGTACAAGGTACAATTTTTTGAAGTGAAAACTTCTATAGCCGCTCTGAATGACATTTGGGTAGAGTGTAAACTCATAGATTTGCGTCATCGTCATCAATAGCTGCGTTCTATAAAAAAAATTCTATTACTCAAGATGTGTTCAAAAGAATACATCTTACGTTTAAAGTTGGCTCTGAACGTCAAATTTAATAGTCAAAGTTTCTGGCAGTGTTGACAGAACGTAGCGTTTCTAAGGAAATATCAACCCGAAGAATTAGTGTGCAGTACAAGAGTAAGTACTTTTACCGGATGTAATAGTAGATGTACTAGTGCCGGATTATTGGAAAGTTTTTGGCAGTGTTGACAGAACGCAGCGCCTCTACGGAAATATCAACCCCTATAATCAGTGTGCAGCACTAGAGTAAGTACTTGTGACGGATGTACTAGTAGATATACTTGTGCTGGACTATTGGAATGTTCAGATTACTGGATTGTATGACTTTTAATGTCATCATCATAATATGAATTTGAATCCTGAATGATTGGTTGGTTCTCTGTTGATAGGTCAGCAAAATGAATTGGTGCCATAAGGCACATTTCTTGTTGATGGGTCTGCAGACAGTTGATGGGATGAAGATAAGAATAAGAAAAAAACTCTTGCAATAGTTAATTCAGAAATTTCTAAACATCGAACAATCTCAGCTGAGAAGGAAGAAAAAATTAAACGTCGTAAAGAATATTCCAAACAAAAATTAATTTACATACAGATAAATCTTCAAAAGCAGTTATAGGCATCTTTCTAAAAGTAAAAATTTCCATAACTCACAAATTGCAGACGCATGAACAAGAAATGTGCCATATATCCTACCAATTCATTTTGCTGACCTATCAACACAGAATCAACCAAACATTCCGGATTCAAATTCCTATTATGCTGATGACATTAACAGTGACATTCTCTTTCAGAAGTGAGTTATGTTCCAGAATTACATAAAAAAATACTAACAAACTATGTACCAAATTTGATTAATTAACATACTGATAAATCCTCAAAACCAGTTTTAAAGCTGTTTTTTTTCAAAAGTTTTTACTTCAGTCGGCACTGCCTGACTGCCTATATTTTTTTTGTTTATGAGTAGAGAACTTGACTTGAAGCGAAATGAGTAGCGAAATTTGGAATTTTACTATAATTTTACTTTATTTTGGCGGACAAGCAATGAAGATAAACAGGAATTATAATGTAGTCATTAAGGTTCTAAGTTAACATATTGTATAAAACTTCATTAATAAAGGAATTCTTATAAAATAATTTTTTTTACGTTTAGCAAATATTGATTGCACATCTACACAGCCTCTCAGGAATCTTAATGAAATTTGCTCGGCAAGTTGTTGCCAGAGGCAGTCATTCCTTACAACTTTCTTTTTTTAAAATGTACATTTTTTAACCAAAACATGTTTTTGTGTTTTTCTTCAAAACCAGGATTTTGGACTTTTCCACTCACCGATTCAAGTGCATTTACAACTGCGTTGTATATATGCTCCCCTTTTATTGTGGTTGCTAATGATTTTATACCAGTTCCTCTTTCTTCTTCTTCTTATTTCGAATAGGCCTACTTTGGACCACGCTTGTTCAACTGTCGGGCTTTAATCTTTGCCCAGTATTGTCGCATCTTCTGCCGGTGTAACTCTCTTCTGTCTCTTTCTCTCTTCTGTCCAGGGGGTACCTTTCCTTCGGGGTTTTTCCTAAAATCCACGGACTTCCTTCAGGGTGCGTCTCACAGACTGTCTGTTTTAGAAATCTGTTATTCCCAGTTTTTTAATATTCTTCTCGGTTTCTGTCAACCAAGTGGTACGAACCTTCTTGTTTTGCCAGCAGGTGAACAGATGGCTGGTTAGTCGGTTTGAAGGCAATCTTGCAACGTGACCATAGAAAGCTACCCTTCTTTTCCTTGCACAGTCAGCGAGCATCTCAATATGTTCGTAGAGCTCAGAGTTATGCGCCTACGGAATTCCTCATTTTCATTTACCGGATCTTTCTGAGGATTCTCCTCTCTCTGATTTCCTATTTCTCTACCAGACCTCTTCGGTTCGAAGAAAGACAATCCATGGCATACAGGGCTTCTGGTCGTTCTGGTTCAAGTCTGATGTGTAGTGTTCAAGTTTCAGGTTGCGTGACAGGCATTTCTTGTAGTTAGTGTTCTTAGTCAGTCGCTAGGCTAGTTCTAACTTGTTGACTCTTTTGGATAATGATGCTCATTCTGATAAATTGGGTTCAATCCATTCGCCGAGATACTTGAATTTCTCAATCCTCTTGATTTTTCCCTGCACTAGTAACATCTCTCTGTTTGCTTCTCCGATGTCGGTAAAGAATTCTGTTTTCTCCAGCGACACTTGAACACCCACTTTGGCAGCCTGTTTTCTGAGGCAATTTACCTGTCTTGTTGCCATCACAAGAGAATCAGCAAACAGTTTCGTGTCATCTGCAAAGGCCAGGCAATCTACAACCAGTCCATCGTTCTTACGTCCCAGGTAAATACCGCCATTCTCTCATTCTCATAACTTTTGCGCCATTCTCTCATAACCTTTTCATAAACGCAGTTGAAGAGAAGTGAGGAAAGTCCATCTCCTTGTCTCACCCCAGTTTTTATTTCGAAGCTTTCTGAAATCTCGCCTCTAAATTTAACCTTGGAATGCGTCTTGGTCAAAGTTTCTAGGATGAGTCTGAAGGTTTTGTTGTCTAGTCCTAGTTGCTGGAGTACTTTGTTAAGCGTTTCTCTATCAATGGAATCGTAGGCCTTCCTAAAATCAACAAAGGTGACGACCATCTTGCGGTTTCTTATCTTGGAGTATGCAAGTACAGTTTTAAGATTGAGGATATGTTCAGCACAGGATCGGGTCATCATGAAGCCACCCTGGTATCTCCCAGTTGACTATCCAGGTGATTTTCTGCCCTTGTTTGTAACGCCTTCGAGAGAATCTTATGTTACCAGGACGAGAGAAATTCCACGGTAGTGGTTTAGATCAGTAAAATCTCCCTTTTTGTGAAGCGGATGCATCAGAGCAGATTTCCAATCGGGTGGTAATTTCTCCGTTTCCCAGATGTCCTGGATGATCTCGGTTAGCTTGCGCACGGCATTGTTTCCAGCACCTTTCCACAGTTCAGCAACGATAGAGTCCTCTCCAGCTGCGTTATTATTCTTAAAAAGTTGAAAGATCTGACCAACTTCTTCCAATGAAGGGGGCAGCGAGTCCCGGTTTGGTGTGGTTTATTTATAGACGAAGTCTTCGCTGGGTGGCTCACAGTTGAGTAGATTTTTAAAGTACTGAGACAAAAGGTGGCAGTTGTCCATGTCGTTATAAGCCCGTTTGCTTTGTGAGTCTCTGAAGTGGCGGCTTGGCAGGGCCATTTTCTGAGTGCCTGCTTGAAGGTTCCAAAGAAATCTCTGGAGTTATTCTTAGCAAAGCTCTCTTCGATTTGGGTTAGTTGGTTTTATGTGAAGGTTCGTTTGGTTCCTCGAATTATCTTGGCTGTAACCTTTTTTTGTTCCAGAAATTTATGCCAATTTTCCTTGGTCTTTTTACAATTTCACTTCATTGCATTGTCTCAGTCTTCAGTCCACCACGGATGTTTCTTTCTTCTACCGAGAGGGGCGAGTTCATTGGCCGCCTTGGCAAAAGTCTCCTTCAGTTGGTCCCAGCTGTTTAGATCTGTATTGTTTGGTCCTGACTTACTTCTTTACTGTTCTTGAGTCGCTCTACGTCAAATCTTACCATTTTGAAGGTTCTGTGTAATCTAGTGTTTCTAGGATGGAGTCTTATTTTGATCTTTGAGAGGTAGTGGCTTGAGTCCAGATTTGGGCTTCTTAGTACCTTTACGTTTTGTATTTCCTTTTGAGGTTTTCGTGAAATGGCAACATGATCTATCTGGAATTCACCCAGGTTGGTATTAGGTGAAGTCTTCTGCTTCCTTGGCAAGTGTTTGAAGGCTGTAGACTTCATAAGCAACCCAAAAGTCCTACACAGATCCACCAATCGTTCTCCGTTGCGGTTGGTTCGCTTGCGCCGAATAATTGCCCACTATGTTTCTGTATTTTTTCTTTCTTCCCAATTGAGCATTGACCAAGCAGTATGACGGTGTGCCTCTCTGGAAGTTTAGAGATAATATCTTCTAAGTCTTCCCAGAATGTATCAGTTCTGTCTGGATTGCGTCTTTGTCCTGCTGATTGGGGCATGTGGATTGACTATACTGTAGCCCTTGTTTGCGCATTTGAGAGAGAGGATGGATACACGACTGCTCTGGGAGATGAATTCGGTGACTGAATCCAGTATCCTCTTTAATATAATCCACAACACAATAATGAATGAAAAGTTTAAAGACGAGTTTTTCCAGTTTTTTCAGTACTTTTAGCAAAAGAAAGAGAGAGACACCAACTCACAAGAATTTATATCTGTTTTCTGTCTTTCGGCGTGTTCCTAACCAAAGCAAATCCTTTATTCTCTGAATGATCTTTTCCTAGTTTAAAAGAACAAGTGAACATTTCAACCATGTTTCCTTTACATATTTGCCATCACTAAAAGTTATTTTGCGTTTATCAATCACATTGTAGACAAGAAAACTAGAAGCGGTTAAATTTGCGGGACTACTGATCAATTTTATTAGAGATGCCAAGAAGAGAAGTGACATAATCATGATAGTGACTAAGCTGTTACATGTAACAAGGCTCTATTTACAAAACTGTGACAGACGAGTCCAATCTCGTGTATTTGTTCTTCTCTGAGCAGTCTCGTCTGTCTAGTTTTGTCTATTTTTTCTGTCTAATCTTGTCTTGTCCATTTAGTCTTTTCTGTCTAGTATTGCTTGTTTAGTCTTGTATGTCCATTCATATCTGTCCAGTCTTGTGTATTGAGTCGTGTCTCTCTGTCCTCTTCGGTAGTGTAGTTGGCAACATACCTGCCTTTCAATGCGGGAGACCCGGGTTCGAATCCTGGTCGGGGAGGCGATAACCAGGGCGGTTTTCATTACCCGGAATCTCACCCAGAATGAATGCAAAATATGCGATACCGGCGTGACGCATACTAAAAGCCAAAGAGGTATACAGGGTTTAGTGAGAGCTTCCCCCAATCCACTTTT
Organism: Phosphuga atrata; assembly: GCA_944588485.1. Lineage (NCBI taxonomy): Eukaryota > Metazoa > Arthropoda > Insecta > Coleoptera > Silphidae > Phosphuga > Phosphuga atrata. The sequence continues at coordinate 13,713,743 of OX155905.1, forward strand.
AGTGCTGTCCAGTGACATCTTCCGTGTCTAAGATATAGACATCTTATTAAAAAACTTTGGTTCGCCTGTTCACGTCTTCAGAAATGGAATTTCAAAAAAATCTTTCCTTAGTGGGTGTTAACGTTATGAAAGCAACGTTTCTTCCAAATTTTGCGTTCACAGTTTATAGACAAAGACGAAACTATGATATAATGAATTTGCAAACTTTTAACTTAAACTTTTTTTTTTTAGAAACTATTTATGAGATGAAATAAAGAAATATTCCGTTTGAAAGACAATTTAATATGCTCTAATATGAGTTTAAAGGCCCAAGGGGTATAAGCATGGTGATTCGGCCCCGGAAAGATATTTATATGATACTCGGAATATATGTTGGTACTAATTAAATAATAAGATCCTGAAAGTTTCAGATCGCTAACGCAATTGGTTTTCGAGAAAAAGTGAAATGTGTCAAAAACGAAAAAACATTTTTTTCTCCGTAACGGCTGAATCGATTTATATAAAAATTTAATATGTTTTGGGGGCCAAAAGGATCTCTTACGAAAAAAATTAACAGCTTTATAGCTTCATAAGATTCTTGAAAAACAAACATTTTTTTTTTAAATTTTAATTTTTTAACCATGGTGCAGTTTGGTACAATTATGAAACTTTCTTTTTTTCAAGCCTTATATATTACCCTTTAACTTTTTGAGTTTTTCGGATTTTTAAAAACGGTAGGCCATTGCAGAAAAAAATCAAAAGCATTTTTGGCTCAAATAATGCATTTATTTAATGTTTCAAGTTTTAATTTCCTTGTTTTTATGCATATTTAGATTATTTCTAATTATTAGAAATAACACTTTATATTTAAAATAACAACAATAATTTTTTCATCAAAATAAAAAATTAAAACAGTTAAAAATAACTACTCATTATATATTAATTTCAATAAATATTTTGAGAACTTTTTTGTATTACAGAGCTCGATTATTATTATATTCTTCTAAATTAATTTCATTGATATAACCACAGTTAAATATATTAATGATAAAAGAACATATTTTATCAATTTATTAAGTTAATTTTCAATAAATAAACAACAGAGAAAAGAATAACAAATACGATATATACATCAAAAATATAGATGAATAGAATTTTATTAATCTTCATCACTGTCTACTTCAATCTCAACTGAAGAATCGTCTTTATCAAATAGTTTATTTAATATTGCAGCAGGTCTAGGAATTTTTGATAAGTATATCGCGTGCGACAAAAAATTAACAATCGCGGCAACAATCGTTCTAAGATCATTTGCACACTCCTAGCTGCGTCTCGTATAGCTTTTGTATCCGATAGTATTTGGCTTGTACTCAATAAAACATGTATAAACTTTCCTGCTAATGTGACGTGATTGAACTTGTGATATTAGTATGTTTGAATGGTCTTTTCCATACTGAATGGTGATATCACCCGATTTATCCATCATTTCTGATAAATAGGATATCGCTTGTTTAAATTGGTAAGAACCAGTGAAAAATATGCTGATATTTTTCCGTCATTTCTGGAAAATAGTCTTAAACGGTAGTTTTCTAAGTTGCCAGCCATTTTGCGTCACTACATCAGCTAACGTATTTTCAACATCATTTTGGCATTTCATCATTTCTACAATATCATCCAGGCACTCGGCTTCAGAAGTTAGGCGTTTGCTGTATTTATTATGGAGAAACGACGCGATTCTAAAAAAAGTACTGATTCTAGGAAGCATTTTGTTGTCAATTTTCTGATCCAGCAGATATTTCTGTTTTAATATCCCGTGACTGCTTCCACTGGCCAACGCAATTTCGTTAAGTTTTTTCGTTACGCTTCTTGACGCATTCGACTCAGCTGTTAGTTGATTGCGTTTTCCTTTTAGTGCTGGCATTAATACTTCAAAACTTACTTTCTTGGTGCTCTTTAACATCACGCAATCCGCGATCAACCACAAATTCATCACCAGGTTTCAATATACCATTTGGATTATCTATAGTATCTCTCATAATATTAGCATCATTTTGGGTAGCATAATACGGTTCTAGCATATCGATAATGTATCCATCAGTTGTACAAATCGTAAATGGTTTACACGGCGGCAATTTTTTTGCCCAGAATATGACTTTCTCTGGTACTGACTGTTCTCATGACCTGAACTTTTCTCATGATTTTCACTGAACTTTTCTCATGACGAGCATACGTCCCATCACACATAATAATGAGTTTGCCATTGAGATTATTATGTTAAGTTTTTTCGCAACCGCAGATGTATAATTTTGAATGAGATCATTTCTGGAGATTGCATGTAATCCAAAAATGAAGAGGTTATACGTCTTATTCGAAAGATCGAGTCACTTGTTCACAATATTTTGTCATTAACTGCTCTTCTTCGATCTCTAAAATTGTAGATATCAACTTATTTGAATTGCCTGTGCGAAGCTTGACTAAAAATCAAATGAGTGCTTGAGTTATACTTCGACCGCCAGTGTTTCTCATTGATGATGACAAATTCCGCAATGACAAATTGAAATTAATAATAATTAGTTTTTAACTTTTTTTAATTTTTTATTTTGATGAAAAAATTATTGTTGTTATTTCAAATATAAAGTGTTATTTATAATAATTAGAAATAAGCTAAATATGCATAAAAACAAGGAAATTAAAACTTGAAAAATTAAATAAATGCATTATTTGAGCCAAAAATGGTTTTCATTTTTTTCTACTGTGACCTACCTTTTTTAAAAATCTGAAAAACTCAAAAAGTTAAAGGGTAATATATAAGACTTGAAAAAAAGAAAGTTTCATAATTGTACCAAAACTGTACCATGGTTAAAAAATTAAACTTAAAAAAAAATGTTTTTTTTTTCAAGAATCGTGAACTATATAGCTGTTAATTTTTTTCGTAAGAGCTTATATTGGCCCCCAAAACATATTAAATTTTTAGATAAATCGATTCAACCGTTACTGAGAAAAAATGTTTGTTCGTTTTTGACACATTTCATTTTTTCTCGAAAACCAATTGAGTTAGCGATCTGAAACTTTCAGGATCTTATTATTTTATTAGTACCAACATATCTTCCGAGTATCATATGAATATCTTTCCGGGGCCGAATCACCATGCTTATACCCCTAGGACCTATATTAAGAATGCTTATCGTTTACAGGCGTAGCAACTGGAAAACAAAAAACGAACGTTTATGAATGTTTATGTGGCGGTTATAACGAGAATAACAAACATGTGAAAGATTCTAATTATTGCTTTTACAGTTGAAATTTGCACAATATTCCTTTTTCATAATTTGAGTGGTTTTCAAGAGCGTTAGTTCCGGGATATAGACAATACAGAGAGACCGAGGGCTTTATGCAACCACGGAGACCAAGTCGGGCTGACTGGAAGAGGGCCCGAAAACCGAATCAGATAGGCTATCGACACTGTATGAAATAGTAGCAGCACTAAACGCAATGAATGAATCTAGTAAAGTAGACTAGACATTCATTTGACTAGACTAGATGAATCTATTAAATTCGACTTGAATGTCTTGACTAGGGGAATCTATTAAGCTAGTCTTGAGTGTCAAGACTAGATGAATCTATTAAACTAGACTAGACACTCATCAAACTAGACTAGATGAATTTATTAAACTAGACTTGAGTGTCAAAACTTTTTTTTTGCACGTGCAAGAGGCGAAAATCTGCAAACAGGGTGGTGTACCCGACCCGTCCGGAGTGGTAGTGTGGGGCTGCCCCCCTAAAAGGGGCGACCCACTAAAAAAAACACCATTCAGATCCCCCCCCCCCCATCCAAAACCGGAGATAACGTGATGGAATCCAAAATTTGGCATAATTTCATCACGTTCCTCCCCCTTTCATGTCCAAAGCATTCATCCGTATTCACTCGTTGTGCCGGGCGCGACGTTAATCGCCGTGCCCCCTCACACATCAGAGTTTACAATAAATTTGTGCGCCTCCTTCGCACTAAGGGGGGCCCGGCGTTGGCACGCACGGTTCGCGCGTAGCAACCCCTCGTCCCGCCTTACGCTCATCCCTTTCATCCTTCTCCTTTCTCCTCATTATATATCCTATCATGCCAGTCAGCATGCCCCATTCATACTCACTGCGGAGCATAATTCTCACTATACCCCAAGATATCTTACAGATTCCCGAACCGGTACGTCAACAGTCCCCATTCGCACGGCCAGTCCACGCAGCATTCTTCTCTCAATTAGCAAGACCGCCTCGCTTTTGTGGAGAGCCAGAGCAAGCCATTTTTCGACCATCAACCGATCAATCCCACTAATTGCCTCATTCATTATCGCTTTCAGACTTTCTTCCGTTCTTGCGACAGCGACCACCGCTGAGTCATCAGCGTACCCGACGAGTGTAACCCCGTCTGGCAGCCTCAATCACAAATGTCGGCTCAATCTCAATCACGGATGTCAATCACAGTGTCGGCCCAAGAACCTAACCCTGTGGAGCACCCGAACTCATTTTGAAGATTTTACCTTCCACAGTCACTATCTCCCTATCATTCAAGTAGTTCCCCACCATCTTTCGAAGGTAGGGAACTACCCCCTTTAGTTCCAAAGCCTCCATGATTCCGCCCAATGGGACCGAATTGAAAGCATTTTTCACGTCCAGGGTTACAAGCACGCAGTAGCTATAGGTACGCCATGGACCCGTATTGGCTAACCTTGCTCTCCTTATCTCACGCATCATTGCGTTCACCGTAGTGAGGTCGCCTCTAAATCCATACTGTTCCTCTGAAAGACCTCCTGCCCTCTCGAGATCCTCATGTATCCTAGCTCCGATCAACTTCGCTATCCCATTCGGTATTCAGATTGGCCTGTATTTGGCTTCCTCTCCTTCCTCTCGCTCTTTTTCAATCATCGCCAGTCTCGCTCTCTTCCACTCTTTGGGGAAACTGCCATTCATCAACAATTCATTCATCATGCTCAAGCACATGTCCTCGCACACATGCTCAAACACCATGCACGCTTCGAGTGGTACGCCATCAGGACCCGGCGCTTTGCCCTCTTTCATCCGGCCAACTGCACTCTGCAGCTCGGCCGGAGTGAAAAGGGGCGCCGATCAACATCCCACGGGTTGCAGCCAGTTCATTCGCTCATGTACTGCGAACAGCTTCTTGACTTCCGTCATTAGGCTATCCCCCCGGAGAGTATTAACCCTTTGCGAAATTTTCCTGGTGACGATCTTATAGCCGTGTGCCAACCCAGATGTTATTATTCATCTCTTCGCAGAGCACTCTCCAAGCTTCTTGCTTGCAGTTCGCGATGGCTCTGCGAAGTTCCCTGCGCGCCAGGTTATACCTCTTTTTGCACTCCTCACGCGCTTCCTCATTTGCTCGCCTATTACTCTTCACCATGCATCTCCTTTCGCGCAAACAGGTTTTACGCTTTTCAGCTGCCTGCTCATTCCACCAGTGAACTGGCTTTCTGCCCCTGACGCCCCTCCGTTTTCTCCGAAACACCGCATCACAGGCCCCGTGAAAAACTACTTCGCATGAGCTCCGCAGTCCATTTTCGGGGCCTGTCCTTTCGGCCATCTCTTTCATAACGTCTCCTAATCCTTCTAGTAGACTCTGTCCACTCTCCATCCATTCGTTCCAATTGCAACCGGTCCGTCAGAAACATCCTCTCGTACGTCAAAGAGAATATCTTGGTGATCACTGATTCTCTCCCTCTCTGACACGCCATTCTTTCTTTCTGCCTGCAATCCGTACGGTGGTAAAAGTGATGTCTATGAAAGACATACTTTTGCCCCGCACGAAGGTTGGCACATTACCACGGTTGTGAACCCACAGGTCCACCTCTGCCAGCCACTCTTCCATCATTCTCCCTCTCTCATCTTCTCTAGGGGATCCCCACCAAGCGGCCTTGGCGTTAGAATCCCCCTGACAACAATCTCTTTGGACCAGCTTTTCATATTGGTTCTTAGCTTATCCATAAAAGCTACAAACTGCTCTAACGTTATGTTAGGCGAGATGTAGCACCCATACAGGACCCTGTTTTCCCATTCAACCCACACATATCTATTTCCACATCCACACTTAACCATTGGATTTTGCGATTGGAAAATCCCCACAGCAACATTTTTATACTGGTCCACGTGCCAGCCTCTATTACCAATAGTCCGAAGATTTGGTTCGGAGACAATGGCCAGACATCGACTCTCTCATCATGCACCGTCTCCCATACCAGCTCCATTGCAGTCTCCTATTTGTGTTCGTCTGCAATACTAGCATCCTGTTTCCTTGCTACGTCCTTTTCATACTTTCGCTGCACAGTTTCCTGTACGCAGGGTAGTACATAGAGTCCGCCCTATGTCCACTCACTCCGCACACCAAGCACTTAGCTTCATTGGCCGTGCACTCGTGTGCTTTGTGCCCTCTTTCATCGCATCGCAAACACGCATTCTTTCGCTCTATTCCCTTGCATGCTGCAGCCAGGTGCCCGAAGCCAAGGCATCTGTAGCACCTGATCGGCTCATTTTCTTCGGTCACTCGGCACATAATCCAGCCAACTTTTATTCTTCCTTTCTCCAGTACGGTTTGTGCCGCTCTTACAGGAAGAGTGACTACTGCCATACTGGCCCCTCCGCGCACTGTGCGGAGAGACTTAACCACACACTCCCTATATTCAGCCGCCTTCTGGATGGCTCCTTTCACCTCATCGGTGGTGGTAGCATCATCAATTCCCCAAACAAGGACACTTCTGAGCCCAACTCCGTCCTGACATCCCTTACAGTCTCAGTCACTAGGGCCCCTCGCTTTGCCAGTCGCCTCTTTTCCCCAACATAATTCACTCTGACGATGAGGTCCCCAGCGTGGGTTTTCCTCATCGCCCTTACATTTATATACTCCATATCAACTTCCTTCTTAAGGACATGCACCATATGGGCGTAAGAAACACCCTCTGCCCTCCTCACCAGTAAGGTTTCTGCCTTTCTGGTGCCACCGGCCCCTTCCACTCTGTGCTTTTAGCCCTCCGCATTCATCCAGCACAGGGTTATCTCAACTCCTGTGCCATGCCACACGCATTCAGCCATCTTTCGTACCGGCCACATATTAACGTTACCAGCCACACCGACAGCGAACCTCTTTCTCTCAGTCTTCTAACAAAGACCTCTCATCCTTAATAAGGTCTCGAACGCCTTTTCTTCAGCACCCACGACCTTTTTATCATCCAGACGGGCGATGAAATGGTACTTCCTCTCGGAGTCCAAAGACTCATCGCCTCCCATACATACAACATTCTCGTTCTTGATGTAGGCCACGGAGCCTACATTCAAGCCTTCAGACACTCGCTTGGCCTGGGGGAGCTGGTCGAGCATCCCCCAGCCCAGCTGTCCACAGTTATCCCTTTTCTCTTCTGCAACTAACAGGAGTATATCCTCGTTCCTGGCCAGAGGAGAGCCCTTAGCCATCTTCACCACGGTGAAGGCGTCCTTGGGCCACCTCTCCCTCGCCAGAGACATGTACTCCTGCACAGTCATGCCCGGCTTCAACGCACTGGTGATACTACATTCAGCCTCCGTTTGGGTGCTGAATTCCTTGCGCGGCATACCTACCGTTTGTACCTCAACGTCGTACAGCACCTTCTCAATAGGCTGGAAGCGATGCTCCTCGAGCCAACTGGTTACCGAGTGGCGCGAGAAAACATTTGTTGTCCTCCTGACTCGTGCTGCTGCTTCTTTAATGTCTCGCTTTGTACTGCTTCCTCCGGCGATGGCCCTCTCCAGCTCCTCCACCTGTCTATTGAGTGTCCAAATCGCCTCCACGATCGTAAAGACAATCGAGCACTCAGTCTTCTTGTAAGCGTCGACGTCATCCATCGACCGATCCGCAACTTTTCTTTTCTTCGGGGTTTCCCGACTTTCCACATCCCCTGCACCCCTGCTTACTTTTTGCTTCAGGAAAGATTCCATACTGGTCGGAGTCTCCACGAAACTTAAAATAAATTAAAGAAACACTCCCCTCCTGGGGGAGAAAAATTAACAGCAGATATCGTGCTGAAGCAAGAACGTCCGCGGTGTTGGATTATCCTTATCTCAAAGATAGGATAAGACACAGAGACAAAAAGAATATGAATTTAAGGAGATAAAAAACTCACGCCGCGTGCAGGGACTCAAATAAATAAACTAAAAAGAAACACTTTTACAAAAATCAAAAGAAATTCTAAAAATTCTACCCCGCAGATAAAAATAAATAAATACACTAATTAACTAACTAACTAACTAATTAAATATATTAACTAAGTAATAATAACTAAATACATAACTAAGTAATAATAACATTATTACAAAATATTATTGAGCCATCCATATGCGGTGCATTAAGCTACACATCCACTCACTTCGGCGTCTACTCAGAGACGATGAGTGTCAAGACGAGACGAATCTATTAAACTAGACTAGACACTCATCAGACTAGACTAGATGAATATTTTATACTAGACTTGAGTGTCTAGACTAGATAAATCTTTTAAACTAGGGTAGAAACTTGTAAACTTTTTAAATGGCAGCGATTTGAACTGTATCGTTGGTTTTTCGAGTTTGGGAATGCAAAAAAATGTAAACAAATCTGGTCAAAGTGAGCTTAATCAGTGGAGATAAGGTGAATTAGAATACGATTCGAAATGTTTTTAGTTATTGGCGTGGGATGATCAAGTACGGATGTATTTTGTTAAAAAATTGAGGAAATTCAGTGAAATTTGTGCTGAGAGTTTGTTGTAGAACGTTTTGTGAATGTGTTTGTGAGATTGTTATTGGAATTTTTGCTCTGCTGAGTGGGTTTTTGCATTTATTTACTAGATTTAAAGAAAATTTGTTAAATTTCAGAAAAGAAAAAAAAATGTTGAAGTAAAATTTCAGTTTTTTTCTTTATTTTCCCCAATATTGTGACGAGTGACAATACTGTAACAAGGGAAAATTTAGTGACAAGTGACATTACTGTAGCAAGAGACGGTACTTTAACAAGCGACAAAACCATAATGGTGGCAATACTGTGACAAAACCATAACGATGTCAAAACTGTGACAAGTGACAGATCAATGACAAGTAAGTAAAAACTATAATAGCGCAAAAATTGTGATAAGCGACAGAACAATGACGAAACCGGGAAAAACGGGAAAATTCCGTCACAAGTGACATTATTGTGGCAATTGACGGTACTGTAACAAGAGACAAATCCATAATGGTGGCAATACTGTGACAAAACCATAAAGGTGGCAAAGCTGTGATAAGTGACATAGATTTGACTTGTGATAAAACCATAATAATTACAAAGTGACATTGCAATGACAAGTGACAAAACGATAAGTGTGACAAAACTGTGACACAGTAATGACAAGTGATAAAACTAAGATAGTGACAAAACCAAAATAGTCAGAATACTGTGACAAGTGAAAAAAAACCATAATAGTGACAAGTAACTATCACAGTATTGCCACCATTATGTGACAGAACAGTTTCAATGATAATAAGAAGACTTAACTAAGATAGCGACAAAAACATAATAATGACAAAACTGTGACAAGCGACTAAACGGCAACAAGTTACATAACCAGTAAAAAACCTATGGGAGTTGACAGACAGGAAATAGGGATGGACAAACATTTTGTAACATATACAGCGACAACTTGTGGAAATGTTTATAGCGGCGCCAAGATGCTCGTGATTCGGGGGTAGGGGGGACTTGACAAGTTAACGTCTATCGTGCTTGCTTGCTATATGCCCCCAATTAAACAAAGTCTTGCTTGAAAAGTACAGACAAGACAAAGTGGGTGTTCAAAAATATTCCACCATTACAATGCTAAGCCAATTGCCGAAATGGCTTTAAAATAGCGAAAAATTTACACATATAAATGGTGCGACACTTTTAATACCGTCGCGCCTCAAAGAGTTAATCTTGTCCGTTTGGTCTCGAAAATCTTATCAGGGAAGTCTTGTTTGTTGTATATGCTAAATATGTTGTATATGTTAAAACATCTGTTTTGTTGTTTATGCTGGGACACATGTTTCACTAAGTAAACAAGACTTCCCTGATAAGATTGTCGAGACCAAACGGACAAGATTAACTCTTTGAGGCGCGGCGGTAATAAAAGTAAAATTATGTGTAAATTTAATGCTATTTTAAAGCCATTTCGGCAATTGGCTAAGCATTGTAATGGTGGAATATTTTTGAACCCACTTTGTCTTGCTGTACTTGTCAAGCAAGACTTTGTTTTATTGGGGGGGTATTGCAAGCACCATAGACGTTAACTTGTCAAGTCCCCCCCACCCCCGAATCACGAGCATCTTGATCGATATTGATGAATCAAATATTTATCTTCTTATTTTCTATAAAATTTTTAAATTTTGATTCGAATTATTATTTAAATAGAAAAGTGACGTTTTTTAGAATTACTAGCACTATAATACTATAATTCGTAAATTCATTTTATACAGGCATGCAATTTATTGTTTTCATTGTTCGATTTCTAAAATGACCGATCACTGTACTGTTTACCCCTATTAGCTATGATGAATAAAGCTTTTGCAAAGGAACTAAAATTGAAAAGAATGGAGCGGAATGGTTCATTGACAACGAGTTTGGCGAAGATAAATGTAATAATAATAAGCGAGAAGAATGGCAACAAACAGTTGTAAATGTGCGTGACTAAAATTATGGCTAATGCATACAACCTCGAAATTTCCAGCGGTATATTGATGCAGTAGTAATCTTCATTCTGGAAGTACCATGTAGTATAATCGCATTTCTCGTGTTTGGCTATTGTTAGAGAATCTAAAGGTAAAGCTATGTCATCTGATCTATTATCCAAACCTACCAGTAAATAATCTACAACAAAATCATTGGTTTGTTCTATATAAATCTTTATAACTGGTGTGAAATTAAACTTTTTTCCTAAAAGGTGGATGAGTTCGGTTTGAGATCCCCGATATTCGTCGATCGTTAGCGGCGGCAAATATTGCAGTTTGACATGAATTAGATATTGTATTTTATTGGGAAACAAATTGTTCAAACCGTGGTTATTCGTCAATTTTTTTAAATTGTGTCCGCAATTATTAATAAACGAAACCATGTGAACATTTTCAATTCAGGCGTGATTACAACAAGTTAGATATGTAAAAGTACCAAAGTTTCTTGATTATTTCGGAGAAGTCTTCGGTGTCGCAAGTGGGAATGATCAGAAACTTAGTACGTTGTTTGAAATTGTTGTTGCTTAAAATTTCGGATAACACGGGTAATTCGCAAAATTCTATGATAAAAACATCACTTGTGAAGGTACCATTGCTATTATGACGTACATTTGTGCCACTTATGGCTACTGAATGTTTATATTCTTCGTAGATTTCATGGATAATTCGACTGAATCTCCCGTAATTTTCCTACGAATACAATTTTATTATCTCGCTATTAATAAATTTTTTATCAACAATTTTTAAAAGAAAATTTTCCAGTTCGTTATCATTACCAATTTCAATTAACGCTAAAGAATTTTGAACACTGAAAAATAAAATAGTATAGAATAACACAAACATTGTTGCTTATGCTGTAGGTTCTAGTGTATATGCACCACTGGTGATTTAACTAACTTTAAGGGAACGTTTTTCAGTATTAAGAATAAAAATTCAGTATTAAAAAAGAAAATGTTTAGTATACCCTTACCAATATACCCCTTACCGATTCGGGGTAGGGGTAATTTTCATGTATTATTTAAAAACTTTTTAGTGTGCAAACACATTTACGATTTACTAAATTATACGTTATACAATATATCTTTGATTAATTTGTAATAAATCTCAAAACCTTTGGTAAATAAAATTAGAAAATAACGCCACGTTTTCAAGCTGCTTAATGTAGTTTAAGTAAATAAAGAGTGTAGATCAATTGGGTTAATGCAGAAATAATTACGGCTTTCCTAATTTGATTTTATTGCCGATTTATTACACTTTGCCGCTTTCTTTCAGGATCGTACTCGATAACCAAGCCACTTTATCTAAAAAAATGGTCTCGATTTGCAGACGTTTAAACATTAGTCTTGTTTAATTTTGTCTACTCTTGTCTTGTTCGGTCTAGTCGAGTTTTGTGTCATTATAATGGTGGGACATTTTTGGATCCACCTTGAAATATTTTGTTGTTTATGTTGAAACATATATTCCATTGTATATGTTGAAACATCAACATTAAAAATAACATTGTTTGAAAAAGACGTGATCTTAAAAACAATGTTATTTTTATGGTTTTTGTTGTATATGGTTATGTTGTAATAACTGACAAATTTCACACGGGATTTATTTTTGGTTGTTCTAAAAAGACTCATTAGTATTATAGAGCTGCGGAAAGGTTGAGTATATTTATATATTCAAGCTTTGTTCCGCCTTTATTATATTATTTTTATTTATATTATTATTATATATTGTTTAAACGAGCGGCTGCCACTCGATTTGTTACATTTCATAAGTTGGTCGACTATTACTCGTAAACTAATAAAGCTTACTTAGTTATATATACTACTATTGTGAATTTTTTCACATATCGAGAAAGAGCCATTTAGGTGGCCGTTGGGGTGCCTCTAACGAAAATTAGCACTTTAAAGCTTAATATTTCACAAATGTTTTTGAAAGACCTATCCAACGACACCCTACACCATGGGGTAGATTAGAAAAAAACATAACCACTTCTTTAGTGTAAAGGAGGTACACTAAAAAAAATTTTTTTCAAGATTTTATTTTACCACTTTATCGGCGTGACTAATATGTATATCCTTGCCAAATTACAGCTTTATATTTCTAATAGCCTCTGAGCTAAACTGCGAAAGCACGGACGGACATATTGACGGAAAGTTGAGCATAATGGTAATATTGGAACTTCTAAACCAATAAATACAAACATCGAAATACCGCAAGGAAGTGTCCTGACACCTACATTGTTTTCTCTATATACGGCCGATATGATAAAATACACTGAAGCCGATCATTGTGTCATATATGCTGATGACTCCAGTTTTATCGTATCTAAGGAGAATAGACAAATTACAGAAGCGTCGACCAACAGGCTGCTTCAAGGCATCTCTGAGTGGTTTAGTGGAAACAATATGTTCTTTAATGTTAACGTAACAAGATACATCATATTTCAAACGGTAAGAAGAGCTATCACGGATAACCTGGATCTACAGATTGGGCAGAATAAGCTGCTGAGAGCAAATCAAGTGAAATTCCTTGGAATATACCTGGAAGAGCACCTAACATGGAACACAACAGCAAATAACATTATATGTAAAATAATAGTATATTTTACAACGAGAGATGAAAGGCATTGGCATTTTTTTAGTGAGGTGAGAATTTGCTCACGAGCGCCAGCGAGTTAGCAATCACACCGAACCAAAAAAAACGCTTTCATCTCGAGTAGTAAATGCAATTTTTTCTACTGATATTCGGTTGCAGAATCCATAATTCGACTTTAATAAAACCAATTCGACGCGAACAATCAGAACTGCCAATACAAATTGAATCGTTGGTTAGTTCGTTTCCATGGTAATATTGTTGCATTCTCACCGAAGGTGATACTTGTCAAGTCAAATGTCCTAATTTTATTTAGGTTTTTTAAATATTTTCAGGCTCGTTTCACGTTTCTACATAAAATATTTCATTGAAATTGATGTAATTAATAAAAAAGTCCATGCAAATTTGGTTAGTTTAGTGTTTTAATCGAGAAAATCATAAATTTAAAATGCTCGTTTTCATCTCTAGATGTGAAAATATTTTCATCTCTAGAATGAAAAAATGTCACTTTCGTGTAGGGTAAGCCGTGGAAAAAATGCCATTTTCACATATATCAGTAGAAAAATAAACTATCGTATCTGCTAAGATATATACGCCACATAATCAGTAAACCCATACAAGTACAGATCTTCCAAGCAGAAATACAATCTGTTATAGCATATCGAATACTCGTGTGGGGCTCATCGCCACTCAGTAAAGAAACTTTCAAAGCCCAAAAGAGAACCATAAGATGTCTCAAGGGCATCTCTATTAAAAAGTCATGTAAACCCCACTTTATAGAATATAGAATTTTACTGGCCCCTTGCATGTATATATGGGAATTAGCCTGCTACATTCACAAGAACAAAACTCAATTCTCAACCAACAAAGATCTACACAGCCACAATACAAAAAATAAGTATTAAGGCTTCGGATAAAATAGGCATCAGAACTTACAATAGTTTCCGGACAACTTAAAATCACATAACTCACTCAGAAGTTTCAGAAAAAAATCTATTGATTGAGAGCTACTATAGTCTGGAAGAATACTTCGAAGACAAACCTAACAAAAAACCTAACCTGACCTAACATAACCTAGCAAGACCAGACAAGATCTGCCAAGACCAGACAAGACCAGACATAACCAGACAAGACCTGACAAGGCTAGACAAGACCTGACAAGACCAGACAAGACTAGACAAGACCTGAAAAGACCAGACAAGACCAAATAAGACCAGACAAGACCAGTCAAGACTAGACAAGACCAAACAAGACCAGACAAGACCAGATAAGACCAGACAAGACCAGTCAAGACTAGACAAGACCAGACAAGACCAGACAAGACCAGACAAGACCAGACAAGACCAGACAAGACCATACAAGACAAGACAAGAACAGACAAGACCAGACAAGACGAAACAATACCATACAAAACCAGACAAGACCTGACAATACCAGACAAGACAAGACCAGACAACACCGGACAAGACCAGACAAGACCAGGCAAGGCCAGACAAGACCAGACAAGACCAGACAAGACCAGACAAAACCTGACAATACCAGACAAGACAAGACTAGACAAGACCAGACAATACCAGACAAGACCAGACAAGGCCATACAAAACCGGGCAAGACCAGACAAGGCCAGCCAAGACCAGACAAGACCAGAAAAGACCATACAAGACAAGACAAGAACAGACAAGACCAGACAAGACGAAACAATACCATACAAAACCAGACAAGACCTGACAATACCAGATAAGACAAGACCAGACAAGACCGGACAAGACCAGACCAGACCAGGCAAGGCCAGACAAGACCAGCCAAGACCAGACAAAACCTGACAATACCAGACAAGACAAGACTAGACAAGACCAGACAAGACCAGACAAGACCAGACAAGACCAGACAAGACCAGACAAGACCAGACAAGACCAGACAAGGCCATACAAAACCGGGCAAGACCAGACAAGGCCAGCCAAGACCAGACAAGACCAGACAAGACCATACAAGATCAGACAAGACCAGTCAAGTCCAGACAAGACTAGACAAGACCTGACAAGACCAGACAAAACCAGACAAGACCCGACATGACCAGACAAGACCAGACAGACCAGACATGGCCAGACATTACCAGACAACACCAGACAAGACCAGACAAGAACAGACAAGACCAGAAAAGACCAAACAATACCAGGCAAGACCAGATCAAACCGGCCAAGACCAGACAAGATCAGACAAGACCAGACAACACTAGACAACACCAGACAAGACGAGACAAGACCAGACAACACCAGACAAGACCAGACAAGACCAGACAAGACCAGACAAGACCAGACAAAACGAGACAATACCAGACAAGACCAAACAAGACCAGACAACACCAGACAAGACCAGACAAGACCAGACAAGACCAGACAAGACCAGACAAGACCAGACAAGACCAGACAGGACCAGACAAGACCAGACAAGACCAGACAAGATCTGACAATACCAGACAAGACAAGACCAGACAAGACCGGACAAGACCAGACAAGACCAGGCAAGACCAGGCAAGGCCAGACAAGACCAGACAAGACCAGCCAAGACCTGACAAAACCTGACAATACCAGACAAGACAAGACTAGACAAGACCTGACAATACCAGACAAGACAAGACAAGAACAGACAAGAACAGACAAGAACAGACAAGACCAGACAAGACTAGACAAGCCCAGACAAGACCGGGCAGACCAGACAAGACCAGCCAAGACCAGACAAGACCAGACAAGACCAGATAATACCAGACAAGACCAGACAAGACAAGACAAGACCAGACAAGTCCAGACAAGACCAGACAAGACCAGACAAAACCAGACAAGACCAGGCAAGACAACACAAGACCAGACAAGACCAGACCAGACCAGACAAGACCAAACAAGACCAGACAAGACCAGACAAGACCAGACAAGATCAGACAAGACCAGACAAGATCAGACAAGACCAGACAAGAGCAGACAAGATCAGACAAGACCAGAGAAGAGCAGGCAAGACCAGATAAGACCAGACAAGACCAGACAAGACCAGACAAGAGCAGGCAAGACCAGACAAGACCAGACAAGACCAGACAAGACCAGACAAGACCAGACAAGACCAGACAAGACCAGACAAGACCAGACAAGACCAGACAAGACCAGACAAGACCAGACAAGACCAGACAAGACCAGACAAGACCAGACAAGACCAGACAAGACCAGACAAGACCAGACAAGACCAGACAAGACCAGACAAGACCAGACAAGACCAGACAAGACCAGACAAGACCAGACAAGACCAGACAAGACCAGACAAGACCAGACAAGACCAGACAAGACCAGACAGGACCAGACAAGACCAGACAAGAACGAACAAAACCAGAAAAGACCAAACAATACCAGGCAAGATGAAACCAGCCAAGACCAGACAAGACCAGACAAGACCAGACAACACTTGACAATACCAGACAAGACGAGACAAGACCAGACAACACCAGACAAGACCAGACAAAACTAGACAAGACCAGACAAAACCAGACAAGACCAGACAAGACCAGACAAGACCAGACAAGACCAGACAAGACCAGACAAGACCAGACAAGACCAGACAAGACTAGACTAGACCAGACAAGACCAGACAAGACCAGACAAGACCAGACAAGACCAGACAGAACCAGACAAGACCAGATAAGACCAGACAAGACCAGACCGCAGGGGAGAAGCCAAACTCCTACTGGGCGCGTCCCACAGGTGGCGGATAGTTAGGGAACGCCCTCACCGGCTTGCCGGCGGGTAGTGGTCAAATAAAACAGCCACCGCGGACCAAATTGCGCAACTGAGGAGAAAACCTCCAGGAATAAAAAACATCGATGACGAATCTGGCTGAATGACACGGACACGATCTGGTAAAGGAATGGCCCTCGAAACAGGAGATGACGATTCTGGAAAAGCACCGGGACCCGGGTTACGGGTGTACTGAGGGCGGGGGACTTACTCAGAACAAAAAAATGACCCAAAAAATATGAAATGGCGGACAAGAAACAAAATCCCCTGGCGGGTACCCAGACAGATGGAATCCCGTCACCTGACAGATTCTTGTCATGTGCTGCTCCACGGAATGCGAGGGGAGCGCTTACCGCTACTATCGACGGAGGAGCTAATGGTGACAATAAGGCAATGAACATGGATATGGAGATGGCCACGAAAGGACGGGACGGAAAGGTGGGCCCAGCGACAGACAAAGTTACGGAAAACCCGGAGAAGAGCATATCACAAGAGTGGCAAATCTTCGGGAAAAGAAGCTGTATTAAAAGGACACCGCCAACAAAAAACAGGCAGCAAAGTACGGAACGGGTAAATAAAAAAGAGAGAGCGCAAACAAAAAACGGATTCCAGCTGTGGAAAGCAACGGCCCTTGACAGCGAACAAGGAAGGAATCTGAACATGTGAGAGAGGAAAATGCCACATGCACCGATAGTTCCCCTGAGCTCACGATGGAGGCCAAAAAAAGGAAAAAGAAGCAAAATAAAGGAAAATGAGAAAAAAACGGAAGAAGGGAGAAGTGCGTGCACTGCAGGAGCTTCTCGACACAGTGGCAAAGAATATAATAGATCTACAAAAATTGACATAAATACTTATAAATTGACATAAGGAAAACATAAATACTAAGAGGGAGATTAAAGAAGCGGTAAATAAACTAAGAGACAGCGCGAACAAAATGACCTCGGGCAGGGTACGGAACTTTTTAACAAAAGAGGAAGATAACAGTGAGGACGAAGACTATAACAGGGGGAGCAGGGAGACTGCGCAAATAAACGCAAAAGAAATAGAAATAAAAGCAAAGGAACCTATCAGTACGACAAAAGAGGCCAATAACGTAGAAGCGGAGCTAAGGTCAGAAAATAAGAGGCTCGGTGAGCTTCTGAAGTATGCCCAAGAACGGATTGCAAAGCTCGAAAAAAAACCAGATTGGGTGGGGAAATTGCACCAAAAAGATCACGAGAAAAATTATACAAGAGATAGAGACGCTGGAGGACTTTAAGGAAGCGGAAAGTCTACCATGGGAGGAAGAGGTATTCGAGAACGTAAAGGTGGTTGTGGGAAATCCCATAACCACGGATGATGAAGGGACAATGAAATGCGTACTCGTAGAGCCAGATGATGAAAAAATGGAGAGAAGCATACAAAGAATATATTGCGACTGATTTCCAGAACTCTGTAATCCAACAATAGATTTTGAAATCTTTGAGAATACGATAAGAATTGGGCGAGGAAACGAACAAACCCAAAGAACAAGGAGAATGGCAAAAATTAAAACAGACGGCACAGACAAGAACATGTGGGATCACTTAATAAACTTGAGGATGGAAGCAGAAAGCGACAACGTGAGAAAGTTTGTCCTACACAGGACCAGGTTTATGGACACGTATAAAATGAGGAAAATGACCCAAACTGTGTTCTTAGGTCGGGAGGTTGAAGTAGAAATCTACACGCCCAAAGAAACGAGACAAGGAGAAAACGAAGCAGGGCGAACCGGACAAAACAAGATGAAAAGGGATTCGTTCGCCATAACCATCACTAGACAGAAGGGAGAATATATGACGCTACTAGATGAACTGAAGACAGTCATGAATAGCACGGCAGAGGCTAAACTAATCAGGAGTCTCCGAAGCTCCAAAAATGGAAGCCTGCTTATAGTCACGGACAGGGACGCGGCGGGTCTCCAGAAGGTAATAAACACAATCACGGAGGAGGTAAAAGATGTCAAAGTAAGAAATATCTCCAGCGAAAACAAACAAGCATTACACATAAAGGGACTGGACGCGATGGCAACAAAAAATGATGTGGCCGAGGCATTAGTCACAGAGCTTGGCCTAACCGGTACGATAGACCCGATGAGATGGAAAGTGGGGAACTTAAGACCAAGCTACGGAAACACACAAGCGGTGACTGTCCTGGTAGGGAAAGATGACCACGACACTTATGACAAAAGAGACATTAAGGGTAGGGCTGAGCAGATGCAAAGTACAAGAGAGGGTGGACGTCCCCCGATGCTATAAGTGCTGGAGCTATAGCCATTGGGCGAAGGAATGCCAGAGTGAGGTACATTGATCCGAAGCTTGCTATAATTGTGGCAAACAAGGACATAAATCAAGGGAATGCGAAAACCAACCAGAATGCCCCCTTTGCGAGGAAACTGGCCACCGAGCAGGAGGGGGCAGGTGCAAGAAATTTAGGGAAGCCCTAGCAAACCAACGGAAGAGAAGTAAGAAAACTGAGACCAGAGCATCAAACTAACAAAAAATGAACACCCAAAATACATATCGGAAGACGACACGGAGCACTGAGGACAGAGACAAAAAAATAAAATTTCTACAAATAAACCTAAACAGGAGCCAAGGTGCAATGGATCTAGCATTTAAAACAGCGGCTGAAAGAAAAGCAGACTTAATAATGGGTAGCGAGCCAAATAAAAACGGGACATGAGGATGGTATACAGATGCAAACAAAGACGTAGGAATTAGAGTACTAGGCAAGATAAGAATAACTGACCAAGGCGCGGGAAAAGGATTTGTCTGGATCGAAATGGCATACGGTATACACTACAGCTGCTACATATCGCCTAACTGCCAGAGGTGCGAAAATTTGCTAAGCGAATTAGGCGAGGACATTGGCAAACGTCAAAAACAAAAATGGATCCTGGTAGGCGGAGACTTACTCAAAGACCTAAGCTTGGGGTTCGGATACATAGGATAAGAGAGGAAATCCTTTATTGGACTTTCTGGCACAACACGACCTGATAATCTACAATGCGGGAAATGAGGCCACCTTCGAACGGAGAAACCAAAGCTCAATTATCGATATAACGATGGCAGGGAAAGAAACATATGACAACATGATGGACTGGGCAGTACTAAAAGAAACAGAGACCCTGTCGGATCACAAATATATAGAGTTTACACTGACAAGTAGCACAAAACTCGGAAAAGAAAATCAGCAAGAGGAATGCACCACAAGAAAATGGAAAATAAAAGCGGGTGATCTAGACAAGTTCAAAGAGACACTAAAAAGGCAAATAAATAATAATGCATGGCTCCCAGAAGACGAGAACTTCCTGATAAATGCTG
The DNA here is from genome assembly GCA_944588485.1 of Phosphuga atrata. NCBI lineage: Eukaryota > Metazoa > Arthropoda > Insecta > Coleoptera > Silphidae > Phosphuga > Phosphuga atrata. The sequence goes on from OX155905.1 coordinate 13,734,174, forward strand.
TAGAAAAAACCTGTAATGAAGTACTTACCAAGTATAAGGGATAGATGGGAAGTAAGCCAGCTGTTTACTGGTGGCATGAGGGGATAGCAGAGAGCAGACGACAGTGTATACGGGCAAGGCGCCTTGCCACGAGAGGTAGAAGCACATATGGAGAGAATGCAGACAAGCAGCTATGGGTAAACTATAGAAAGTGCCGGGATTCCCTAAATAAGGTAATAAAAGAAGCCAAGCAACGCAAGTGGTACGAGCTGATAAAGGAGCTGGAAGATGACGTCTGGGGACTAGCGTACCAGATCGTCATGAAGAAAACCAAAATGCTGAGAGGCAATAATACACTAGAGGAAGAAAAACATCTGAAATGGGCGGACAAACTCTTCCCAACCCAAGAGAACAACAAGAGAAGCAAGAAACCGACGAGATAGTTCAGGAAATATCAGCAGAGGAATTAAGGACTGCGGTTACCCAAATGAAAAATGGAAAAGCACCTAGGCCGGACGGGATAACTCCGGAAATATTTAGAATAGTGCTAGAAAATCACGAAGAGACCTGTAGAGCATGCCTCTACAGAGAGAGGAGAGATTCCCGCAAATCTGGAAAACTGCTCGCTTAGTGCTTATAGAAAAACCGAAAAAACACAAAGACTCGGAGGACAGCTATCGACCTCTATGCTTACTAAATGTACCAGGGAAATTATGGGAGAGCATCATAAGAAACAGACTGCAACAAGAGCTTGAAGAAAAAAGGCGCCCTGTCAGAACAACAATATTGCTTCCGAAAAATGAAGATCAACTGTCGATGCTGTCAGGAAAATACAAGAGCTAGCAAGGGTTGCCTCCGCCCCTTCCTACCGACATAAGAAATTAGCGATACTGGTGGCACTAAACATACGAAATGCTTTTAACAGTGCACCGTGGTCTGAGATTTTGAAAACGCTGGAAGAACAAAAGATTTTGGCATACCTAGTACGTCTGATTCGAAACTATTTTAGAGACAGGAAAATAGAAATAGGGAAAAGCAAAAAAATCGACGTAAGCAGCGGGGTGCCACAAGGCTCTGTCTTGGGTCCCACATTATGGATTGCATATTACGACAGGATACTCAGGCTGGTCCTCCCGGAGGGAACTCACCTCGTGGCATACGCGGACGATTTGGCAGTGGTGGTAATAGATGGCAATGCGGAATACTTGAAACGGAAAGTGGAATGGTCGCTTAATATCATAGACCAAGAGCTGGAAGAAATGGTCTTGAAATTGCCCCAGAAAAATCCGAAGCATTCTTACTGGTGGGGAGAAGGACCCTATCTGAGATGAGCATAGGATTTAAAAATACGACAATTAAAACAAAAAAAAGTATAAAATATTTGGTCATACGACTGGATAAAAACCTAAAAATGTATACGCACTTGCAGGAAACAGCAAAAACCGTAAACCATACGGTAGAACAGCTGAGAAGGCTTATGCCAAATGTTAAGGGACCAAGGGCGAACCGCAGACGGACACTCTGCACAGTGGCCCTGTCAAAAATTCTGTACGGTGCTCCTACGTGGTTTGAATCTTTGATAAAAACTAAAAAATATAGAAGAATGTATGAAAGAATACAGAGACAGCAGGCAATACGGATATGTAGTTCCTACAAGACAGCCTCGGCGGAAGCGCTGTCGGTGGTTGCCGGGCTGATGCCAATAGACCTGATCGCAAAAGAAAGGCTAAGAAGGTACCTTGAAGGGGAGGAGAGCAGTGGTCGGATAAGAGAAGACACTATGCACGAATAGCAGACAAGATGGAACCAGGAAACCGGATGTGCGGTCTGGACAAAACGAATCATCCCACTCAAAGGACCATGGGTGACACGAGGGTACGGAGAAGTAAATTACTTTCTCTCGCAGCTGTTGCTCGGACATGGTAGCTTCATGGCATACCTCTATCGCAGACATCTGAGGGAGACCGAAAATTCTGTGTACTGCCCGGACCTGGTGGATGATTGCCTCCATACATTTTTCAACTGTCCCAGATGGGCGAAACAACGGATGGAAACGAAAATAACGGTGGGAGGAAAGCTGACGCCAGAAAACCTACAGGAGACAATGCTACAAAGCAGACAATGCTGGGACGCAGTGGAGAAGCTAGCCGCATCTGTCATAATAGCAAAAGAGAAGGAGGAAACGGATCGCAAAAAAGAGGAATAAGATAAACAGAAGGCAAACCCCGAGCGAAGTAATGCTGAGAAGGCAGTCCCGCAAGGGGTCAGAATTGAGGAGTGGGTTTTTTAGTGGGTAGTCAAGCCACTGAGGCGAGTAGTCCCACACTCCCCAGAGCAATTTTAGCACTGGGGGCCGTACGTAAATGTATTTTACCCCTCCTCCCGGAAAAAGAAAAACAAGACCAGACAAGACCAGACAAGACCAGACCAGACCAGACAAGACCAGACAAGACCCGACAAGACCAGACAAGACCAGACAAAACCAGACAAGACCAGACAAGACCAGACAAGACCAGACAAGACAAGACAACACAAGACCAGACAAGACCAGACAAGACCAGACAAGACCAGACAAGACCAGACAAGACCAGACAAGACGAGACAAGACCAAACAATGCCAGACAAGACCAGATAAGACCAGACAACACCAGACAAGATAAGACAAGACCAGACAACACCAGACAAGACCAGAAAAAACGAGACATGACTATACAAGACTAGACCAGACAAGACCAGACAAGACCAGACAAGACCAGACAAGACCAGGCAAGACCAGACAAGACCAGACAAGACCAGACAAGACCAGACAAGATCAGACAAGACGAGACAAAACCAGACAAGACCAGACAAGACCAGGCAAGACTAGATAAGACCACACAAGACCAGACAAGGCCAGACAAGACCAGACAAGACCAGACAAGACCAGACAAGACCAGACAAGACCAGACCAGACCAGACAAGACCAGACAAGACCCGACAAGACCAGACAAGACCAGACAAAACCAGACAAGACCAGACAAGACCAGACAAGACCAGACAAGACAAGACAACACAAGACCAGACAAGATCGGACGAGACCAGACCCGACCAGGCAAGACCAGACAAGACCAGACAAGACCGGACAAGACCAGCCAAGATCAGACTAGACCTGACAATACCAGACAAGACAAGACAAGACCAGACAAGACCTGACAATACCATAAAAGACAAGACAAGACCAGACAAGACCAGACAAGACTAGACAAGCCCAGACAAGACCGGGCAAGACCGGACAAGGCTAGACAAAACCAGACAAGACCAGACAATACCAGACAAGACCAGTCAAGACCAGACAAGACCAGACAAGACCAGACAAGACCAGACAAGACCAGACAAGACTAGACAAGACCAGACAAGACCAGACAAGACCAGACAAGACCAGACAAGACCAGACAAGACCAGACAAGACCAGACAAGACCAGACAAGACCAGACAAGACCAGATGAGACCAGACACCAGACAAGACCAGGCAAGACTAGGCAAGACCAGGCAAGACCTGACAAGACCAGACAAGAGCAGACAAGACCGGACAAGATCGGACAAGTCTGGACAAGACCAGACAAGACCAGACCTAACCAAACAAGACCGGACAAGACCGGACAAGACCGGACAAGACCGGACAAGACAGGACAATACCGGACAAGACCAGACAAGACCAGACAAGACGAGACAAGATGAGACAAGAGGAGACAAGACCAGACAAGACCAGACATGACCAGACAAGACCAAACAAGAGGAGACAAGACCAGACAAGAAAAGACAAGATCAGACAAGACCAGACAAGACCAGACAAGACCAGACAAGATCAGACAAGACTAGACAAGACCGGACAAGACCAGACAAGACCAGACAAGACCAGACAAGACCAGACAAGACCAGACAAGACCAGACAAGACCAGACAAGACCAGACAAGACCAGACAAGACCAGACAAGACCAGACAAGACCAGACAAGACCAGACAAGACCAGACAAGACCAGACAAGACCAGGCAAGACCAGACAAGACCAGACAAGACCAGACAAGACCAGACAATACTAGTCAAGTCCAGTCAAGACTAGGAAGGACCAGGCAAGGCCAGGCAATACCAGGTAAGACCAGGCAAGACCAGGCAAGACCAGACAAGATCAGACAAGACCAGACAAGACCAGACAAGACCAGACAAGATGAGAGAAGACCAGACGTGACCAGACATGAGCTGACAAGACCAGACAAGGCCAGGCAAGACCAGGCAAGACCAGGCAAGACCAGACAAAACGAGACAAGACCAGACAAGACTAGGCAAGACTAGACTAGACAAGTCTAGACAAGAGTTGACAAAACTACAAAAGACTAGAAAAGACTTGACAAGACTAAACAAGACTAGATAAGACTAGAGGAAAAGAGACAAGACTAGAGGAGAATACTAAAAGAGAAGAGTAGAAGAAACTTGGTAATCGAGTACGATCCTGAAACAAAGCGACAAAGTGTAATAAATCGGCGATAAAATCAAATTAGGTAAACCGTAATTATTTATGCATTAACCCAATTGCTTTAAACTCTTTATTTACATAAACTACAATAAGTAGCTTGAAAACGTGGCGTTATTTTCTAATAGTATTTACCAAAGGTTTAGAGATTCAGACAAGACGAGACAAGACCAAACAATGCCAGACAAGACCAGATAAGACCAGACAACACCAGACAAGATAAGACAAGACCAGACAACACCAGACAGACCAGAAAAAACGAGACATGACTATACAAGACTAGACCAGACAAGACCAGACAAGACCAGACAATACCAGACAAGACCAGACAAGACCAGTCAAAACCAGACAAGACCAGACAAGACCAGACAAGACCAGACAAGACCAGACAAGACGAGACAAAACCAGACAAGACCAGACAAGACCAGGCAAGACTAGATAAGACCACACAAGACCAGACAAGGCCAGACAAGACCAGACAAGACCAGACAAGACCAGACAAGACCAGACAAGACCAGACCAGACCAGACAAGACCAGACAAGACCCGACAAGACCAGACAAGACCAGACAAGACCAGAAAAGACCAGACAAGACCAGACAAGACCAGACAAGACCAGACAAGACAAGACAACACAAGACCAGACAAGATCGGACAAGACCAGACCCGACCAGGCAAGACCAGACAAGACCAGACAAGACCGGACAAGACCAGCCAAGATCAGACTAGACCTGACAATACCAGACAAGACAAGACAAGACCAGACAAGACCTGACAATACCATAAAAGACAAGACAAGACCAGACAAGACCAGACAAGACTAGACAAGCCCAGACAAGACCGGGCAAGACCGGACAAGGCTAGACAAAACCAGACAAGACCAGACAATATCAGACAAGACCAGTCAAGACCAGACAACACCAGACAAGACCAGACAAGACCAGACAAGACCAGACAAGACTAGACAAGACCAGACAAGACCAGACAAGACCAGACAAGACCAGACAAGACCAGACAAGACCAGATGAGACCAGACACCAGACAAGACCAGGCAAGACTAGGCAAGACCAGGCAAGACCTGACAAGACCAGACAAGAGCAGACAAGACCGGACAAGATCGGACAAGTCTGGACAAGACCAGACAAGACCAGACCTAACCAAACAAGACCGGACAAGACCGGACAAGACCGGACAAGACCGGACAAGACAGGAAAATACCGGACAAGACCAGACAAGACCAGACAAGACGAGACAAGATGAGACAAGAGGAGACAAGACCAGACAAGACCAGACATGACCAGACAAGACCAAACAAGACGAGACAAGACCAGACAAGAAAAGACAAGATCAGACAAGACCAGACAAGACCAGACAAGACCAGACAAGACCAGACAAGTCTAGACAAGACCGGACAAGACCAGACAAGACCAGACAAGACCAGACAAGACCAGACAAGACCAGACAAGACCAGACAAGACCAGACAAGACCAGACAAGACCAGACAAGACCAGACAAGACCAGACAAGACCAGACAAGACCAGACAAGACCAGACAAGACCAGACAAGACCAGGCAAGACCAGACAAGACCAGAAAAGACCAGACAATACTAGTCAAGTCCAGTCAAGACTAGGAAGGACCAGGCAAGGCCAGGCAATACCAGGTAAGACCAGGCAAGACCAGGCAAGACCAGACAAGATCAGACAAGACCAGACAAGACCAGACAAGATGAGAGAAGACCAGACGTGACCAGACATAAGCTGACAAGACCAGACAAGGCCAGGCAAGACCAGGCAAGACCAGACAAAACGAGACAAGACCAGACAAGACTAGACAAGACTAGACTAGACAAGTCTAGACAAGAGTTGACAAAACTACAAAAGACTAGAAAAGACTTGACAAGACTAAACAAGACTAGATAAGACTAGAGGAAAAGAGACAAGACTAGAGGAGAATACTAAAGGAGAAGAGTAGAAGAAACTTGGTAATCGAGTACGATCCTGAAACAAAGCGACAAAGTGTAATAAATCGGCGATAAAATCAAATTAGGTAAATCGTAATTATTTATGCATTAACCCAATTGCTTTAAACTCTTTATTTACATAAACTACAATAAGTAGCTTGAAAACGTGGCGTTATTTTCTAATAGTATTTACCAAAGGTTTAGAGATTTATTACAAATTAATCAAATTTATTCTATAACGTGTCATTTAGTAAATCGTAAATGTGTGTGCACACTAAAGAGTTTTTAAATAATACATGAAAATTGCTCCTACCCCGTACCGATTGTTGTATATAAATACCAAACCTTTTCGTTTATTCTTAATATTTAAGAAGTACTTCTTAAGACATACCAGCCAAGCGTGCCTTTAAAATTTGTTAAATCACCAGTGGTGAATAGAAGTAGAGAATAGTAAGTAGATCCTTCAGCACAAGTAACAATGTTTGTGTTATTGTATACTAATTTATTGTTCAGTGTTCAAAATGTATAATCCTTAATTGAAATTGGTAATGATAACGAACTGGAAAATCGTTTTTTAAAAACTGTGGATAAAAATTTTATCAATAACGAGGTAAGAAAATTGTATTCGTCGAAAAATTACGAGAGATTCAGTCGATTTACACAAGAAATCTACGAAGAATCAAAAAATTCCAGTAGTCATGTACGTGACACAAATGTAAGTGATACAAATGTACGTGATATTAGCAATGATACCTTCAGAAGTGATGTTTTTATCATAGAATTTTGCCAATTACACGAGTTAGACAATATTTTAACAAACAACAATTTCCGACAACACAATAAGTTTCTGATCATTCCCACTTGCGACACCGAAGACTTCTCCGAAATAATCAAAAAACTTTGATACTTTTACATATTCAACTTTGTTATAATCACGCCCGAATTGAAAATGTTCACGTGGTCTCCGTTTATTAATATCTGCGGACACAGTTTAGAAAACTTGACGAGAATCCACGGTTTGAACAATTTGCTTCCCAATAAAACACAAAATCTAAATCTTTGTGCGATTCATGTCAAACTGCAATATTTGCTGCCGCTAACCATCGATGAAAATCAAGGATCTCAAACCGAACTCATCCACTTTTTAGGAAAAAAGTTTAATTTCACACCAGTTATCGTGATTTATAAAGAATAAACCAAGGATTTTGTTGAAGATTATTTATTGGTAGGTTTGGATAATAGATCAGATGACATAGCTGTACCTTTAGATTCTCTAACTATAGCGAAACACAGGAAATACGATCGCGTACATTTGTGCCACTTATGGCTACTGTATATTTAGATTCTTCGTAGATTTCTTGAAAAAATCGACTGCATCTCGTAATTTTCCGACAAATATAATTTTATTACCTCGTTATTGATTACAATTTTTATCCACAATTTAAAAAAAAAATCCAGTTTGTTATCATTACCAATTGCAATTAACGATAATGCATTTTGAACACTGAACAATAAAATAGTATACATTAACACAAGCATTGTTACTTGTGCTGAAGGACCTTACTATATATTCACCACTGGTGATTTAACAAATTTTAAAGGCACGCTTGGCTGGTATGTCTTAAGAAGTACTTCTTAAGTATTACGAATAAACGAAAATGTTTGGTATTTATATACATCAATCAGAGATAGGGGTAATTTTCATATATAATTTAAAAACTTTTTAGTGTGCAAACACTTTTACGATTTACTAAATGATACATTTTACAATATATTTGATTAATTTGTAAAAAATCTCAAAACCTTTGGTAAATACTATTAGAAAATAACGCCACGTTTTCAAGCTGTTTATTGTAGTTTATATAAATAAAGAGTTTAGAGCAATTGGGTTAATGCAGAAATAATTATAGTTTTCCGAATTTGTGTTTATCGCCGATTTATAATCCTTGTTTTTCTTACATGTTGCGTTCACAAAGTTTCAAGACCGGTTTCAAGACAGCAAACTAAAAGTCGTCGAAATATGATCCAAGCCACTGCCAGCGTTTTTTTCCAATGTTCATAGGTTCTCTGGAAATCCACGCGCAGAAGCTTGCCAAGGAACCTCGTCAAAGCTGAAGATACCAACTATGCAGATGATACATCTCCACTCACCATTAACTAGACAGTGGACAGTGGATACTAGTCCAAATGCGGATAGTACGATGTCATCATTGATATCATGGTTTCATACGAACAAGCTAATAATAAATAAATGCAAGACTAATACTATCATTTTTAAAACCAAAAGAGATATGAACCATTACCCTCCAAGAATACAAATTAATAATAAAGACCTCGAGGTACAATATTCAATCAGGCACCTTGGACTATATATAGATCAATCGCTCGATTGGACGACACTCACTCACCGTGTCACAAAAAGCCTGAACAAGGCAGTTTTTGTAATGAGATCTCTTCATATGTATATGGACACTGCAGCTCTTAGGATGGTGTACTTCGCCAATTTTTATTCCCACTTAAAATTTGGTATTATGTTTTGGGGTAATAGTGTCCACATCAGAATCATCTTTAGAATACAGAAGGAAGCCATTCGTACCTACTCTGAACAATTTACTTTACAGAGAATCCTGCACAGGCCAGTTCAAACTTGCTAATATTTTAAAAACAACAGCGACTTACATCTATGAGTCTATACTTTTCATTCTGAAACATTGGCACTTATTTGGGTAATTTAACAAGCTCAATCTAAGGAGTACCCGATTTTGTAACGAAGTCTTTCAGCTGCTCTATCTTCGGCTGACGCTAAATGAAAAAAATCCACTGTACATCACTATGAAAATGTACAACCTACAACCAAGGAGGATTAAACAACTAGTGAATTTAAACCTTTTCAAATAAGATTTGTATAAACTCCTATTTGATATAGAACCGTATAATATCAAGGAATTCTATTTAATAATTAATTACCACCAACATGTTAATTAGAAATATTATTTTCTTTTCTATGACACATCATTTAGAACTTTTTTATGTATACTTAGATATTGAAATAAACTTGATTTGATTTGATTTGAAAAAAACATGAAATCAAATTGAATTGAAAAGCTTCTGTGTGTTTAAAACGTTGTTTTTGTTATATTATTAAATTGCTATATGTAACATAAAAATTTACATTATCCTAGATACAGTATAATCTTGATAATCGGGCACATCTGGGACCAGACGAGACAAAACCAGACAAGACCAGACAAGACCAGGCAAGACTAGATAAGACCACACAAGACCAGACAAGGCCAGACAAGACCAGACAAGACCAGACAAGACCAGACAAGACCAGACAAGACCAGACCAGACCAGACAAGACCAGACAAGACCAGACAAGACCCGACAAGACCAGACAAGACCAGACAAGACCAGAAAAGACCAGACAAGACCAGACAAGACCAGACAAGACCAGACAAGACAAGACAACACAAGACCAGACAAGATCGGACAAGACCAGACCCGACCAGGCAAGACCAGACAAGACCAGACAAGACCGGACAAGACCAGCCAAGATCAGACTAGACCTGACAATACCAGACAAGACAAGACAAGACCAGACAAGACCTGACAATACCATAAAAGACAAGACAAGACCAGACAAGACCAGACAAGACTAGACAAGCCCAGACAAGACCGGGCAAGACCGGACAAGGCTAGACAAAACCAGACAAGACCAGACAATACCAGACAAGACCAGTCAAGACCAGACAAGACCAGACAAGACCAGACAAGACCAGACAAGACCAGACAAGACTAGACAAGACCAGACAAGACCAGACAAGACCAGACAAGACCAGACAAGACCAGACAAGACCAGACAAGACCAGACAAGACCAGATGAGACCAGACACCAGACAAGACCAGGCAAGACTAGGCAAGACCAGGCAAGACCTGACAAGACCAGACAAGAGCAGACAAGAGCGGACAAGATCGGACAAGTCTGGACAAGACCAGACAAGACCAGACCTAACCAAACAAGACCGGACAAGACCGGACAAGACCGGACAAGACCGGACAAGACAGGAAAATACCGGACAAGACCAGACAAGACCAGACAAGACGAGACAAGATGAGACAAGAGGAGACAAGACCAGACAAGACCAGACATGACCAGACAAGACCAAACAAGACGAGACAAGACCAGACAAGAAAAGACAAGATCAGACAAGACCAGACAAGACCAGACAAGACCAGACAAGACTAGACAAGACCGGACAAGACCAGACAAGACCAGACAAACCAGACAAGACCAGACAAGACCAGACAAGACTAGACAAGACCAGACAAGACCAGACAAGACCAGACAAGACCAGACAAGACCAGACAAGACCAGACAAGACCAGACAAGACCAGGCAAGACCAGACAAGACCAGACAAGACCAGACAATACTAGTCAAGTCCAGTCAAGACTAGGAAGGACCAGGCAAGGCCAGGCAATACCAGGTAAGACCAGGCAAGACCAGGCAAGACCAGACAAGATCAGACAAGACCAGACAAGACCAGACAAGATGAGAGAAGACCAGACGTGACCAGACATGAGCTGACAAGACCAGACAAGGCCAGGCAAGACCAGGCAAGACCAGGCAAGACCAGACAAAACGAGACAAGACCAGACAAGACTAGACAAGACTAGACTAGACAAGTCTAGACAAGAGTTGACAAAACTACAAAAGACTAGAAAAGACTTGACAAGACTAAACAAGACTAGATAAGACTAGAGGAAAAGAAACAAGACTAGAGGAGAATACTAAAGGAGAAGAGTAGAAGAAACTTGGTAATCGAGTACGATCCTGAAACAAAGCGACAAAGTGTAATAAATCGGCGATAAAATCAAATTAGGTAAACCGTAATTATTTATGCATTAATCCAATTGCTTTAAACTCTTTATTTACATAAACTACAATAAGTAGCTTGAAAACGTGGCGTTATTTTCTAATAGTATTTACCAAAGGTTTAGAGATTTATTACAAATTAATCAAATTTATTCTATAACGTGTCATTTAGTAAATCGTAAATGTGTGTGCACACTAATGAGTTTTTAAATAATACATGAAAATTGCTCCTACCCCGTACCGATTGTTGTATATAAATACCAAACCTTTTCGTTTATTCTTAATATTTAAGAAGTACTTCTTAAGACATACCAGCCAAGCGTGCCTTTAAAATTTGTTAAATCACCAGTGGTGAATAGAAGTAGAGAATAGTAAGTAGATCCTTCAGCACAAGTAACAATGTTTGTGTTATTGTATATTAATTTATTGTTCAGTGTTCAAAATGTATAATCCTTAATTGAAATTGGTAATGATAACGAACTGGAAAATCGTTTTTTAAAAACTGTGGATAAAAATTTTATCAATAACGAGGTAAGAAAATTGTATTCGTCGAAAAATTACGAGAGATTCAGTCGATTTACACAAGAAATCTACGAAGAATCAAAAAATTCCAGTAGTCATGTACGTGACACAAATGTAAGTGATACAAATGTACGTGATATTAGCAATGATACCTTCAGAAGTGATGTTTTTATCATAGAATTTTGCCAATTACACGAGTTAGACAATATTTTAACAAACAACAATTTCCGACAACACAATAAGTTTCTGATCATTCCCACTTGCGACACCGAAGACTTCTCCGAAATAATCAAAAAACTTTGATACTTTTACATATTCAACTTTGTTATAATCACGCCCGAATTGAAAATGTTCACGTGGTCTCCGTTTATCAATATCTGCGGACACAGTTTAGAAAACTTGACGAGGATCCACGGTTTGAACAATTTGCTTCCCAATAAAACACAAAATCTAAATCTTTGTCCGATTCATGTCAAACTGCAATATTTGCTGCCGCTAACCATCGATGAAAATCAAGGATCTCAAACCGAACTCATCCACTTTTTAGGAAAAAAGTTTAATTTCACACCAGTTATCGTGATTTATAAAGAATAAACCAAGGATTTTGTTGAAGATTATTTATTGGTAGGTTTGGATAATAGATCAGATGACATAGCTGTACCTTTAGATTCTCTAACTATAGCCAAACACAGGAAATACGATCGCGTACATTTGTGCCACTTATGGCTACTGTATGTTTAGATTCTTCGTAGATTTCTTGAAAAAATCGACTGAATCTCTCGTAATTTTCCGACAAATATAATTTTATTACCTCGTTATTGATTACAATTTTTATCCACAATTTAAAAAAAAAATCCAGTTTGTTATCATAACCAATTGCAATTAACGATAATGCATTTTGAACACTGAACAATAAAATAGTATACATTAACACAAGCATTGTTATTTGTGCTGAAGGACCTTACTATATATTCACCACTGGTGATTTAACAAATTTTAAAGGCACGCTTGGCTGGTATGTCTTAAGAAGTACGTCTTAAGTATTACGAATAAACGAAAATGTTTGGTATTTATATACATCAATCAGAGATAGGGGTAATTTTCATATATAATTTAAAAACTTTTTAGTGTGCAAACACTTTTACGATTTACTAAATGATACATTTTACAATATATTTGATTAATTTGTAAAAAATCTCAAAACCTTTGGTAAATACTATTAGAAAATAACGCCACGTTTTCAAGCTGTTTATTGTAGTTTATGTAAATAAAGAGTTTAGAGCAATTGGGTTAATGCAGAAATAATTATAGTTTTCCGAATTTGTGTTTATCGCCGATTTATAATCGTTGTTTTTCTTACAGGTTGCGTTCACAAAGTTTCAAGACCGTTTTCAAGACAGCAAACTAAAAGTCGTCGAAATATGATCCAAGCCGCTGCCAGCGTTTTTTTTCCAATGTTCATAGGTTCTCTGGAAATCCACGCGCAGAAGCTTGCCAAGGAACCTCGTCAAAGCTGAAGATACCAACTATGCAGATGATACATCTCCACTCATCATTAACTAGACAGTGGACAGTGGATACTAGTCCAAATGCGAATAGTACAATGTCATCATTGATATCATGGTTTCATACGAACAAGCTAATAATAAATAAATGCAAGACTAATACTATCATTTTTAAAACCAAAAGAGATATGAACCATTACCCTCCAAGAATACAAATTAATAATAAAGACCTCGAGGTACAATATTCAATCAGGTTCCTTGGACTATATATAGATCAATCGCTCGATTGGACGACACTCACTCACCGTGTCACAAAAAGCCTGAACAAGGCAGTTTTTGTAATGAGATCTCTTCTTATGTATATGGACACTGCAGTTCTTAGGATGGTGTACTTCGCCAATTTTTATTCCCACTTAAAATTTGGTATTATGTTTTGGGGTAATAGTGTCCACATCAGAAGCATCTTTAGAATACAGAAGGAAGCTATTCGTACCTACTCTGAACAATTTACTTTACAGAGAATCCTGCACAGGCCAGTTCAAACTTGCTAATATTTTAAAAACAACAGCGACTTACATCTATGAGTCTATACTTTTCATTCTGAAACATTGGCACTTATTTGGGTAATTTAACAAGCTCAATCTAAGGAGTACCCGATTTTGTAACGAAGTCTTTCAGCTGCTCTATCTTCGGCTGACGCTAAATGAAAAAAATCCACTGTACATCACTATGAAAATGTACAACCTACAACCAAGGAGGATTAAACAACTAGTGAATTTAAACCTTTTCAAATAAGATTTGTATAAACTCCTATTTGATATAGAACCGTATAATATCAAGGAATTCTACTTAATAATTAATTACCACCAACATGTTAATTAGAAATATTATTTTCTTTTCTATGACACATCATTTAGAACTTTTTTATGTATACTTAGATATTGAAATAAACTTGATTTGATTTGATTTGAAAAAAACATGAAATCAAATTGAATTGAAAAGCTTCTGTGTGTTTAAAACGTTGTTTCTGTTATATTATTAAATTGCTATATGTAACATAAAAATTTACATTATCCTAGATACAGTATAATCTTGATAATCGGGCACATCTGGGACCAGACAACCGCCGGATTATCAAAACAAAAATCCGGATTATCAGGAATATAAGTAAACAATAACAATTTTACATATTTTATGTAATAATTAATAATTGTTAATTATAATTGTAATTATAAAAATCATAATTGTATTTTAGAAAGAATAAAATATATATCTATATAGGTTCAAGTGGATGGGAAAAATGCTGAGAACCAGAACGGCGAAGACACAAGTGGGAAGAGACACCGTTAAGATCTCTACAACTCGAGGGTGCCCATAGGGAGGTGTGCTATCACCACTAATGTGGAGTCTGGTAGTTGATGAATTACTGGCTAGGCTGCACGACCTAGACATCAAATGTCAAGGTTTTGCCGATGATATAGTCATAATGGCCAGAGAGAAGTTTAAGGCCTTAAAGTAACTAGTAGATTGTGTCAAACAGCGGGACTGAGACTCAATCCGAGCAAAACCAAGGTGATACCATTTACTAGAAGAAGAAAATTAAACTGCATAAAGCCCATACTGTTAGATGGGAGGGCAGCAGAATAGAAACAGGAGATAAGGTATCTGGGTATCACACTAGATAGCAAACTTCTATGGAATAGACACGCTGAGGCAGCGATAGGTAAAGCCAAACTTAATTTGGCCTCTATGAGGAAACAGCTTGAGAAGATTCAAAGACTGGCTTGTATCTGCATCACGGCGGCGATGAGGTCGTACCCGACAGCAGCAATGGAGCTGCTGCTGGATCTGACTCCGCTGCACCTTGTCGTGGAGAAGACCAGATCGGCGATTGTAAGGTTCAGCAAGGAAGGAATAGGCATAGGTGAAATAATAGGGAGCAGAGACCGAAACAGCCTCGCTGCCAAGATCCCCTGGCTGGAAGCACCAAAAGACGAAATGGTATGCAAATACCATTTAGTGAAGAACTACACAGCAAGGTCTAGTAGTTAAACTGATTGGAGCGACGAATTGGAGCGACGAAAATAAAGTAACGTACCCTGAAACCCGAAAATAAAGTAACGTACCCCTAACAGTACCCTGTACTGGGTATTAAAGTAGGATACCAAAGAATGGAAATAGATGGGAATTGGGTACCATGGGACGAGATAGCAAAAAACGAATAAACGACCAAAGAAAGAGGGGACAGTTACACAACGACGGAACGGAAAAGAAAAATGTAAAGCTAATGGAATGTAGCAGAGCTCAAGAAGAAATTGGATAAGGTGGACGGGTCTTTTATAGAATTCTTGAGGAAATTCGAAATAGTTGGGTTAGTTGAGACCTGGGTTCAAGAGAAGGAATGGGAAGCCTGTAAAGAGAGACTCCCCAAGGAGTACAATTGGAGGATACAACCGGCACGGAGAGAGAGTGACTACGGAAGGGCAAAGGGGGGAATAATAACAGGGGTCAGAAGAGGCATCAAGGAATCGGAGAGAATTCTAGAAGAGGTGGAGGGTCTAGTTTTTAGGGAGGTAGAACTGGAGGGGGAGTGGTGGCAGATAGCAACCGTTTATAATAATAAGGTACTGGAAAAAATTAAAGAGGGCATAAAGAGGAATTTAGAAGATATGGTAACGACAAACTTGCTACTAGGAGGTGATTGGAACGTTAGGATAGGAGAAGAGCAGGTCAATACGGTGGATAAGACGGGTGATGTGATAAGAAGGAATTCTAAAGACAAAATTAAAAATGCAGAGGGAAATGTTTGGTTGGCGTGGGTGTTAGAGAACCAATGGGATATTTTGAATGGGTGTATTGAGGGCGACTGGGAGGGAGAATTTACGTTTGTGGGTGCAATGGGTACCTCAGTTATTGACCTAATAATTACAAATGATGCGGCGAGACGGCAAATAAAACTGATGGAAATCGGAATAAGAAGTGAGTCGGATCATATGCCGGTAGTGGTGTCTTTGAAGCAGCAAAGGAAGAAAGATGTTAAGGCGGAGAAATGGGTGGCCAGATGGGATAAGGAGGCGACAGAAAAATACAGAAGGAAATTAGAAGAGGTAGAGTGGAACGCCATAGAGGATATAGACATGATGGCAAAGAAAATGGAATCTGCACTTGTGAAAAAGAAAATCAAAGAAGCGTTTCCAGGCCGAGCATGGTACGACGGGGAAGTGCGGAACGCAAAGCAAAGGTTTCGAGAAGCTATGAGAGAATGGAGAAAGGGAGAAGGGCTCAAAGTGCACGTGCTGGAAGCGAAAACAGAATTGCAAAAAATGGAGAAGAAGAAAAAGGAGCTTTGGGAGGAGAAGGAGAAGCAGCGGGTACGAGAAATCAAGACGGAAGCTGAGCTGTGGAAATACGTGAGAGAGAATAGGAAAAGGAAGGAAAGATTACCCAAGAGCATTGCGATAGAAGAATGGCAAAACCACTTCATGAGGATGCTAGGAGGGGTGGAGATGCGGTCAGAAAGAGATGATAGTTCAGGAGATCGACAGAGACAGCAGGAAGAGCTCGCCGAGGATATCACCGTGACAGAGGTGGAGGATGTTATTGATTCCCTAAAGCCAAGAAAAGCGGGAGGTTTGGATGGGCTCGGAAATGAAGCGTGGAAAGAAGCACCTGGAATCTGTAAGGAGAAGTTTACGGAGGAATTGAGAAGGATAGGGAGAGGAGAGAAAAGGATACCAGTCAGCTGGAAAGTGGGGATAATTCAACCGGTGTTTAAGAGTGGAACGAGGGACGCGCTTGAAAATTATAGAGGTATAACTTTGATGAACTCCTCATACAAATAATTTGCTAAAATCCTGGATTGTCGCTTGAGGAAGGAAATCAATGAAAGGAAGCTTTTTCCGGAAATACAAGCGGGGTTCAGAGAAGGAAGGAGCACGGTGGAACACCTGGTGACCTTGAGAGTCATCATAGACCAAGGAATAAGAAAGGGATGCCTGTTTGCTATTTTCATTGATTTGAAGTCCGCATATGACTCGGTGAACAGAAGGAGACTTGACGAGTGTTTGGGCAAGCTAGGTATCTCAGAGAGTGTAAGAAGGAACATCAGGAATTTGTACGAGGAAACGGTCTGTAAGGTAGTAGCGAATGAATGGGAATCGGACTATTTTGAGGTGAGGAAGGGCCTGAGACAAGGCTGCCCTTTGAGTCCCACGCTTTTCAATCTGTATGTGGCGGATATAAAAAAGGTTCTAGAGGCCGGGCAAGCTGGAGGAGTGGTGATTGGGAAAAAGAAGGTGTGGAGCTTGGCATATGCGGATGACATGGTGGTATTTGCAAAGTCGGCTAGTGAGATGAAGGACGTGATTGAAAGGCTCGGCAGGTATTTCGAAAAGAGGGATTTAAGGGTGAATGTTGGTAAAACAAAATGGATTCGGTTTAAAAGGGGTGGGCGATATAAGAAAGAAAGGTTTGAATGGCAGGGTACTGAAATAGAGGAAGTTAGTAAATTTAAGTATTTGGGGTATGTCTTTGGGACTGGATACAGTAATAAAGAACACATAGAGTATGTTACAAAAAAGACATGGGTGGCGGCGGGTCGTATCTGGGAGGTTTGGAAAAGGAACTTTGATGGAAACTTTAGAGCAGCAGAGACCATATGGAAGGTATGTGTGCGAAGCGTGTTACTGTATGGATGCGAGGTCTGGGGAACGAAAGAGGAAGACAAGATCGAAAGGGTGCAGCTAAAGTTTTATAAGAAAGTGTTGAAACTTGATAGGTCGACGCCTGGTCATATTGTGCTTCAGGAAGTGAGTGCTTGTAAGGTGGCGGTAATTGCTGCGGAAAGAGTGATAAAGTTCGAGTATAGGGTGGATGGGTTAGGAGATGAAAGGATAATAAAGGAAATCTTTCGAGTAGTGAATAAAGAGGGGTTAAGTGGTACAAGAGAGAGCGGTTGGGGGTTGAATAAAAGGAAACTGTATGAGAGAGGCGGGTTATCATCCGAGGGGTTGGAAACGGAAAAAAGTGCGGGTGCTCAGTGGAAACGGATGCTAAAAGAGAGGTTATTAGAAGTGGACTTCCAAGAGCGCCAATCGAAAATAGAGGCTAGTAAATATCACCAAGGCTACAGTCAGATACAAGTGCACGGCCGTGTTCCTAGTTATTTGAGGTCAAGTAAAGGGTCGGACGACCAGTCAGTGTTGGCGAGATTTAGGTGTGGCAATGAAGAGCGTGGAAGAAGACATTGGATGAAGGAGGAAAGTAGAAGGTGTTTGGTCTGTGGGTTGAAGGAAGATATGTGGAGTCATTGGTTGGAAGAATGCACGATGGCGGAGTGGAATGATCAGGAGAGAAGACGAGGAAAGGATTGGAGGGAGTGTATGGACGAGAGCGGGAAGGGACTGTCGTTTTTACACAGAGTGAAAACATGGAAAGAGCGGATGCGACGGGGTAGTTTTTTGAGTGTTGCGGTTTAGTTATTTTTTTTTTTTTTTTTTTGTGAGCTTATGTCCGATGTACAGGTGTTGAAGTATAGGTTTATAGGGTGGTAAAATTTCTTTTTTCTTTTTAATGGGGTTTTAGTTTCACAACTTTTTTTATTATTTTTTATTGTTTTATTTTGTATGTATATTTTGTATGGAAATTATTTTAATTGTGCCAATAAAGGTTATTATTATTACTGGGTACCAGGACACACTGGTATAGACGGAAACGAATAAGCCGATCACCGAGCCAACAAGGGATCCAGTAATCCCTTTATAGGTCCGGAACCCTTTTGGGGCATGAGTGTGAACACCATTCACAAAAGTTTAGATGAAGAAATAAGAGAACAAATGGAAAGAACTTCCAGGGTTGAGTCAATCCAAAGTGATGCTGGGATCTTTTAAGCAGAAAAGAACAAAAGCTTGCCTGGAACTAAACAGGAACAAGCTTAGAATTCTGACAGGAGTTCTGACGGGACACTGCAGACTTAGAAAACATCTCAAGGCCCTAGCCCTAAAGGAGGATCAGCAGAGGAAATTCCCATACATCTGCTCAAAGAGTGTGGAGCACTGCTCCGCAAGACACAGATGTACCTCGGGGCTCACTGCTTGAACGCTGAGGAGTTGCAGTCCTTGAATCCCACCCATATCCTGACATTTCCAAAGGAATCACGACTAGAGGAGGCGCTCTAAATGGGTAAGTATACCAACGCTTAGAGGAAGAGGGTGGGGTACAATAGATCTATAAAGCTCACACTACAAGTTCAATGTCTCAGACAACACAAGTCAGGTGCAGATTGAAGAACTATAGTATTGAATAAAAACAACCATGCTGGCAACCAAATAGCAAGTTCTACGCGAGGGTGCTAGAGAGGGCAAAAACAAGCAATGGATGACTGACCAAACCTGGAATGTACTGAAGAAAACAAAAACCATCAGACAGACAGGTGTAATAACCGAAGAACAGAAGACAGAATATCGAACTTTAAGCCGCGAAATACAAAATCTTTGTCGACGAGACAAACGAACGAACACCTCCGTGAAACATGCAAATAGATTGAAAGATTGGCAAATAGGGAAATCAGAGAACAGCTCGTCTCTCACCCATCACAAAAGTAGAACAGGAAGCTGAAATTTTAAAAGTTGAAGTTGAACAAGCCATCAACATGCCCAAGAACAACAAAAGTACAGGGCAATATGATATCAGTGAAGAAATGCTAAAACAGCTGTCAGATCAAGCCAGAAATGCAGTAATTATAGAACTATCGCATTAATCTCCCAGCCAAGAAAGGTCATGCTCAGAATACTGCTACAACGATTCAGAAGCTTCTTAGACCGATAAATTCCACAGGAACAAGCTGGATACGTGGCTAGTAAAGGTACTCGATAGCAGATCATGAATGTACGGCAAATTATTGAAAAAGCAAGAGAATTTGAAAAGCCTACATATCTATGCTTCCTCGACTACAGCAAAGCGTTTGACTGTGTAAAGTGGCACCAATTATGAAATGCCCTCTGAGGCATGGGAACCACTCCCCACTTTGTTGTTCTGTTAAAAACTTTATATGACAAAAGCAAAGAAATCATCAAGACCGAGGGAAGAAACTCAAGACCTGTAGGATAGGACGAGAAGTTCGGCAAGGATGGTCCTATCACCCTTACTATTCAACATATACGGTGAGTTTATACTAAGAGTAGCTCTGGAGAACTGGAAAGGCGGAATAGTTATTGGCGGTAGGAAAATAAACAACTTACAGTTTGCCGACGATACCACAATCATCACACAAAACGAAAAAGAAATGACGGAGTCGAGAGAAAAAGCTCAAAATTCGGACTTAACTGAATCTCAAAAAAATCGACAAAAATCAAAGCTGATGGTAGTAGATCGTGGCAACAGGAGACAAAATCCACCCACCATAATGAACATAGAAAACGTCGACAACATAATTTATCTAGGCTCCTGCATAAATAGTGACGGCAATACATCCACAGAAATTAGAAGACGCATAACTCTAGCCATGACGAAAACAGCCATGACGAAACTAACCAAAGTATGGAAAGATGACCACATCACGAAAGAAACAAAACGAAGGCTCGTCAACACACTGGGGTTTCCAAATGCACTATACGGAGCCGAGTCGTAGACTCTGAAAGCAGTAGCTCGGCATAAAATTGACGCTTTCGAGATGTAGACGTGGAGAAGGCTTCTAAGGATCCCTTGGACAGCACATAGAATTAATGAATCTATACTAAAAGAACTCGGCATTGACATAAGACTATCAACATGTATCAATCGACGAATACTTAAATATTTTGGACAAGTTAATCGCGGAACGGGTGAAAATCTCGAAAAACTGATCATTGAAGAAAATTGAAGGTACGCGACTTCGGCGACGCTCTCCAAAACGCTGGATCGACCAGGGTCAAGAGATCACCGGGGCACCACTACAAGAAAACATAATAACGGTGGGAGCCTCCGCTACGACATAATAAAACGCCAGCATGGTATCACGACACTTCAGCCATGAAGTAAACGACTAGAGAATGAGAGCTAAATGTGTACATATAAAAAATATGTACAAATTTAGAACAGATAGTAAGACAATTGAAGAGTGAAGTTAGCTTAGTCAGAATCGTCAATCAAGTTTTCAGAGATTTTCAGAGCAGGGTGTGGTGGCCAGACCTTTTTCACTGGATGATCCCTTTTGACTTTATTTCTTCTGTGCGCGAGGTTATATCTGGCGCTGGGCAGCGCCGGATTACTGCCAGATTAACCAATCGCCGGATTATCAAGATAATGCTGTAGTTAATTCTATGCTACAGCAGAAACGCAAGGTGTAACTTTTTAGAAACTTGTTCAGCCTCAAAAATTTCTAAATTTGTCCTTCAGCCCGTTCCAGAGAAATATTATTTGTTGTTTAAAAATCACTCCAAATCTAAAATAAAAATGCTCCAGCAGAATTATGACAAAGGAAATTGATAAACCGGTCGCCATATACATAAATATAATAGCAAAGTATTGAATATCCACCGTGTCCGTTGTTTTAATCTATCTATTGTTCCTATACCAATTAATAAAATCCTTCTGCTGTTTGTTACCGTAAGATCATGCGCATTTTTCCTGAAATTATCCTGATATGAATAATGCAATTACAAATAAAATATATAAATTATATATAGCAAAACCCGCAAGCTCATCCTAGAAACTTTGACCAACACCCATTCCAAAGTTAAATTTAGAGGCGAGATTTCAGAAAGCTTTGAAATAAAAACTGGAGTCAGACCAGGAACTTTCCCTTTAACTGTGTCCTTGAAAAGCTTATGAGAGAATGGCGCAAGGAACTGATCAATATCGTTCTTACGTCCCAGGTATCTACCTGGGATGTAAGAACGGTGGACTGGTTGTAGATTGCTTGGCATCTGCAGATGACATGGCACTGTTTGCTGATCCTCTTGAGATGCAACAATACAGGTAAATTGGCTCAGAAAACAGGCTGCCAAAGTGGGTCTTCAAGTGTCGCTGCAAAAAACAGAATTCTTTACCAACATCAGAGAAGTAAACCGAGAGATGTTACTAGAGCAGGGAAACATCAAGAGGACTGAGAAATTTAAGTATCTCGGCGAATGGATTGAACCCAACTTATCATAAAGAGCTTCATTATCCAAGAGAGTCAACAAGTTAGAACTAGCCTATCGACTGACTAAGAACACTTACAACAAGAAATGCCTGCGAGTATGTCCCTACATGCCATGGAGTGTCTTTCCTTGAACCGAAGAGGTCTGGTAAAGAAATTGGAAATCAGAGAGAGGAGAATCCTCAAGAAGATCCAAGGCCCGGTAAACGAAGATGGGGATTCCGAAGGCGGCATAACTCTGAGCTCTACGAATATATTGAGATGCTCTCTGACTGTGCAAGGAAATGAAGGGTAGCTTTCTATGGCCACGTTGCAAGATGGCCTCTAAACCGACTAACCAACCATCTGTTCACCTTCTGGCAAAACAAGAAGGTTCGTACCACTTGGTTGACAGAAACCGAAAAGGATATTAAAGAACTGGGAATAACAGATCTCCAAAACAGACAGTCTGTGAGACGCACACTGAAGGAAGTCCTTGGATTTCAGGAAAAACCCGAAGGAAAGGTACCCCCTGGACAGAAGAGAGAAAGGAGTTACACCGGCAGAAGATAAGACAATACTGGGCAAAGATCAAAGCCCAACAGTTGAACAAGGGTGGTCCACAGTAGGCCTGTTCGTAATAATAAGAAGAAAGCAATTATGTCCCAGGAATTTGTTTAACATATCCTTAAGAAAGACTTGTTCAACTAATATCACGCAGGATATTGAATTACACAATATACATTTGTATGCTTTTAAAAGTACTACTATTAAAATAACATTTAAGAGACTGAAATTTAACATGAAAAATTTAAGGAATTCTCGAAACGCGTCTGCAGATGGCTAGTCACTTAATTTCTGTAGAAAGAAATTATATTAAATGTTATTTAACCCTACAGTGCGCAATTTTTTCTTTTAAAGTGAATAAAATAAAATAGCTTGGAAATATATGAAGAAAATAGGAAAAAATATTTAAATTTTTTTAAAGTTTATTTAAACAAAACAAACAAAAAACATTCATATATGCATCAGTGCGCATTAGTCACCCTTATATCTATTTATATTAAAACCCATATTATATGAAATTAGTTCGTGTGAAAGTACGTAAAACAGTTCTTATCTTTACTATAACACATTATTATTACGTATGTTTGAGCCGTACATCCTGGTAACTTGCATCGGATTCTTGTTTTATTTCATACCGGAAAATGATTTTGACGATCAAGTCTTACATATCTGCGTGGCACAGGAGTTGCATTTGGTCTCTTTCGTTTATTGTCTATGCTTCGTTCAACTTCGGTTGGTCGGCCTCGTTTACGGGTGGTACATGTCCCGATATTGGACAACGTGATGGCCAATTCAATTCGAAAATCGGCCAAGGGTTTTATTGTCTCATCTTTGGTATATTTGCGATAAAGAAACCACGCGTTGACATTTGTGATATCAAGTAAATGATAAAACAATCTCATGTACCACTTTCGTGATCGCATCTTTGTTAAGTATCTCCCAATTATACTGTCTAATAAGTCTAATCCTCCCATGTGTATTGTGTAATAACAGCAGGGCAAGGTATCTCTATTTTTTATTTTTTTTTCGTACCTACTTTACCATCGTTACAGGTTCTGTGCCAATAAATGATGAATGAAGAGTAACAGCTTTATTGTCCTTCCAGTAAACATTACTGTTAGATGTTTCTTTGTAATCAGCCACAAAGTCACCTGATTCTCCCCGTTTCATCTTATTGCAATCCTTCTCCGATGGAACTTGGCAGCATGGAATTCGATTACGTCGCACGGTTCCAAGAGAATGAATACCAAGTTGTGCTAATTGTAAGTAATTTATTGTTGAGAATTTGAATTTACTATGCTTCTGCTTATATATTAGTTTCCTGTCTCTGTACGGCAGCGCTATAGTTTCAGTGTGCCGCTGTTAGTTGTAATTTCCGTTAAGAGACTCAGTCGTTGTTTCATATCCTTCAGATACACTACAAGTTTTACCATCTTACATACTTTATTTTATTTAAACCATCGTGTTATATATAACTATATAAACGTGTTTTTTTTGTTTTACTTTCAATATCAAATACATTTTTCACTGTCGTTTTTTGTACTCTGTGTTTTTTATTTCAAGTTAGAACAATTCTAAACCTTAACTGGTTATGTGCCCAGAACACTTGGATCATTTGTGTTTGTGTTAAATTGAAAAAGAAAGTAAAGTTAATAAAAAGAAGTTAAGAATAATGGATCCGATTGATATACGTAGTGTATCGAAGTTTGATGGGACGAATTTTCAACTTTGGAAATTTCAAATACGAACTGTGCTCATTGCAAATGGACTTCTGGAAGTTGTCGACGGAACAGAAGCACAGCCTATTGATGATGCAAGTGACGCAAGAACGAAGGCATGGATTAAAAATAATGCAAAGGCAATGTTTGTTTTATCGTTTTCAGTTGTCGATTCACAGTTACAGTACCTCATCACCTGTATTACGGCTAAGTCAATGTGGGAAAAGTTATGTGCCATACATGAACAGAAAAGTGAGTCAAATAAATTGATGTTGATGACTAAGTTCCACGAGTACCGTATGTCTTCAAGTGACTCTGTGGCACAACATATAGCCAATGTTGAGAATATGGCAAGCCGTGTAAAGGATATTGGTGAAACAATTTCCCAGGTAGCAATTATGGCAAAAATTTTGGCCAGCTTACCACCTAAGTATGATGCTTTCGTTACTGCTTGGGATAATGTAGAAGCTGATAGACAGACAATCGACATCTTAACAACCCGTTTAATAAAAGAAGAATTCCGAATCTCTGCAACGGATGATGTAAATGGTGCTTTTTCAACCCTGGGTATTTGAACATCCAAAAAGGTTTTTACGTCAAAGAAGAATGAAGACACAAGACGGGCTACTCCACAACAGCAACAAGAGAAGAAACTTACTTGCTCATATCGCAATAAACCAGGGCATATTGCAAAAGTATGCAGGAAGAAACGTCAGGACATGGAGCACAACAAATCCAGATTCAAATTTGATGATACTGCACTTATGGTGGACTGCACCATAAGCGAGCACCATAATGAAGCAGCAAATATTCTACAACTCAACACAGAAGATATTTGGTTACTGGACAGTGGTGCATCCAGACATATGACATATAGAAGAGATTGGTTTTCCAAGTTCCATGAAATTAATTTTTCATGAAATTTCTTCAAAGAAGAATGAAGACACAAGACAGGCTTCTCCACAGCAGCAACAAAAGAAGAAACTTACTTGCTTCTATTGCAATAAACCAGGGCATATTGCAAAAGTATGCAGGAAGAAACGTCGGGACATGGAGCACAACAATTCCAGATTCAACTTTGATGATTCTGCGCTTATGGTGAAGTCCAATGAAGCAGCAAATATTCTACAACTCAACACAGAAGATATTTGGTTACTGGACAGTGGTGCATCCAGACATATAGAAGAGATTGGTTTTCCAAGTTCCATGAAATTAAAGGAGAAAATGTGACTCTAGGTGATGGATCCGAATGTGAATTCCGAGGCCAGGGTACAATATACATACATAAGTCCATTAAAGGTAAATATGTAAATGGAAGATTAGAAAATGTGCTTTTTGTACCAAAACTAAATAAAAATTTACTCTCAGTGGGAGCATGCCTGAATAGGGGCCACAATGTAAAATTTTCGAAAGATACAGTTGAAATATACTCAGATAATAAATTGATAGCAGAAGGTGCTCGTCAAAAGAATAACCTTTTTCGAATGTTTTTTAGAATTAGCATAATTGAAGCTTATATTCATGCTGCTCCAGATATAAAAGAATGGCATGAAAGGCTCGGTCACATTGGAGTAAAATATTTACTTGAAATGAGTAATAAAGAAATAGTAAATGGATTCCAAATGTCTAATGATAAAGATCTTTTCTGTGTACCCTGTCAGAAGGGAAAACAACATCGTTTACCATTTCCCAAAAATTAAATGAATTCAAAGTCAAAAGATGAAGTTGGTGAATTCACTCATAGTGATGTTGTAGGTCCACTCCAGGAAATGTCTTTAGGGGCCTCACGATTCTTTGTAACTTATAAAAACCATCGCTCTGGATGCAGGTCAGTTTATTTCTTGAAGCATAAAAGTTATGTTTTTGATAAATTTAAAGAATTTCATGCTTCTGTCAATACCAAGTTCAATCGTTCTATAAAGATTATACGTTTTGATAATGGAACTGAATACTGTAACAGACCAATGACAGAGTACCTACACTCACAAGGTATTACAATTGAGACAACAGCTCCTTACACACCTGAGCAGAATGGGAGAGTCGAAAGGGACAACTAAACAGTAATGGAATGTGCTCGCACAATGCTAAAAGCTAGTGGTCTCACATTGCAACTATGGGCGGAGGCAGTCAACACTGCAATCTACATATTGAATCGAACCATATCTACTCAAGTAAGAGATATAATAGAGATATAATTGACTCCTTACGAACTAGGGATGTGTCAGAAACCTGATTTGGCACATATCCGAACATTTGGTGAGATAGTTTTTGTACATGTACCTAAAGTAACGAGGAAGAAACTAGACGCTAAGTCACAAAAAATGGTATTAGTTGGATATAAGGGAGATTCCAAAAACTTTAGACTATATAACCCTAATACAAGAATTATAACTGTATCAAGAGACGTGGTTTTTCCGAAATTCCTGGACAAAAATGAATCCATTCCATAGGAAGTACAGCCTACAGTCAATGTTCAACGTGAAGAACTTGATCGAGCAGAGATACTTTTCGACAATGAAGAACTGGATCCTGAGATGAGAGATGAAAATATCCAGGAGGAAGATTAGGACGCTGAAGAGGCAGCAGCTCACCCTCATAATTTGAGAAACCGAAACCAACTACATACACCAATCAGATTTTATGCCAACCTCATAGAACTTCAAGAACCCACAACTTTTGGAGATGCAATTTCCAGTGAAAATGCAGATGACTGGAAAACTTCAATAGCCGAGGAACTTGAATCACATAAGAGGAATGGAACATGGACTTTCACACAACTACTTAAGAATAAGAAGAAGATAACCAGCAAGTGGGTGTTTAAAGTGAAGCACTCTCCTGCAGATGACAGCACTCGTTAAAAAGCACGACTTTGCGCAAGAGGTTTTCTTCAACAGGCAGAAATCGATTAGCAGGAAACGTTTTCACCAGTAGTACGATACGAATCAGTTCGAACATTACTGGCAATCGCAGCACGGGAGGATTACGAAATTTCTCAATTTGATATAAAAACAGCCTTTCTACACGGAGATCTCCAAGAAGAAGTTTATATGGAAGCGCCGAAAGGTATTACTGTAGATAAAGTAAATCCACAAGTTAATCTAGGTTCTTAGAAATATGAAAAAGTAGAATCTGAATGTTTTCCTTTTCGTGAAGCAATTGGGAGTTTGATATACTTGGCAATAATAAGTAGACCAGACATTTCATATGCAGTAGGCCTGTTAAGCCGATTTTTAACGAATTATCACGAATGAACACTGGCAAGCAGTTTATTTAGATATTTAAAAGGAACTGTTTGTTCACTTTGAAATATTGTATTGTGGAACATCGGCTGACCTGTTAACTGCTTATTCAGACGCTGATTACGCAGGTTAACCAGATAGACGTAGATCAACTTCAGGATATATATTTATGATGTCAAACGGACGAATTTCTTGGTCGTCGAAACGACAAAGAATGGTGTCACTTAGCACAACCGAAGCGGAGTTTATAGCTGCCAGTGAGGCAACTAAACAACTGATTTGGTTACAACGATTTGTTTGTGAGCTCGGATATGCACATGATTCTCCTACAAAGTTATATGTTGATAATCAGAGTGCCATTAGGCTAATAAAGAATCCAGAATTTCATAACAGAAGAAACATAATCAGAAGAAACATGTGGATATCCGATACTATTTTATTATAGATGTATATGAAGATGGTGTTCTAGATGTAGAATATATCCGTAGTGAGGATCAGCTGGCCGATATTTTCACTTAGGCTTTATCTAAGAAATTTGTTAATTTTCGTAGTAAAATTGGAATTGTAGAATTAAATTTTCTTTGAAGCTTCTAAATAGTGGGAGTGTTGAGAATTTGAATTTAGTACGCTTCTGCTTATATATTAGTTTCCTGTCTCTGTACGGCAGCGCTATAGTTTCAGTGTGCCGCCGTTAGTTGTAATTTCCGTTAAGAGACACAATCGTTGTTTTATATGCTTCAGATACACTACAAGTTTTATATTTTTACATACTTTATTTTATTTAAACCATCGTGTTATATATAACTATATAAACGTGTGTATTTTGTTTTACTTTCAATATCAAATACATTTTCCACTGTCGGTTTTGTACTTTTTTATTTCGAGTTAGAACAATTCTAAATCTTAACACTTATTACCGGAATTGAAGTGTAGTAGTTATCAAAATATGGTTTACGAAATTTGGTGCGTGGAATTTCGCGAGACAATCGTACAATAAAATTGCTGCTCGCTCCTAAGTCCGGTTCATTTGGTAATCGCTTATTTGGGTCCTTTTCTGTGCGGGTATAAATTTCAAATTTGTAACAAAATCCTGAAACCCTACTTAGAACAAAAATTTGTATACCCATTTGTGGGGCTTCAATGGTAAGTATTGTTTCATGTGATGACGTGCCTTTGTGGCACAAATTTGTTCATCATTTAATAACATTTCATCCATGGGAATTGTTAAAAAAATTTGTGATATTGAATCGATGACTGGTCTCAATTTATGTAGCAATAATGTAACAATCGTGTTATCATTGAAATATAATTTGCTTCGGATTCTTTAAAAATGTTTCTGACTCATTGCGTTGCGTACAATATCTATTCCAATGTGTTTGTTCCAGTATTTACGAGTAAGTTAGATATGCATGAAACTGAAGACAAAGTACAAATGCCTAAATATCTCATAAGCTCAGACTTTGTCAAATAGAAAGGTTTCGCTGGATTTTTCCTCCACAATTCCGTCAATGAGGTTGTCATCAAAAAAATATTTTAAAAATTAATAAGGAGAGTCCAGGGTCGTTACATCAGCCGGAATTGTGGTCTGCCCAGTAAATGTAGATTGAATATTTACTAAACGAGACTAGACAGGCAAGAGTAGACATTCAAGTTTAAACAGATAAGACTTGTTTGTTTAATTTCAATAGAAAAATCGCTACAGAGTATGTAAACTAGGGTTTTCTATCCGGGTATATGCAATTTTGACTACCCGGGTACTATTTCATTGTCAGACCCGGGTACCCGGGTATCCACTTTGATCAAAGAATTCATAAAAAATCGGAAAATTATTACTAAGTACCAGAACATGCACGAATCAGCATATTGTAATGTGCTGCAGATGTATAGTGTCTGGCAAGTATGAATGCCAGTGCACACCAAAAAACGCATAAATCACAAAGCGAGCGTAATTCGCTCTTAACGGATCCGTATAAAATCGACACGCAACACATTTATGCCCGGGGAGGGATACCTCTCCAATTGATACATGCAACGATCAGCAAGTGGAGCGCGCGAACACTGAACAACTAGCAAGCATAGGCGCGTCTTTAAAAAGGTATTGTGGGTTCGACGATAACGACAACAGAGACGCAGAATACGCTCATTTATCCGTGACAATTACCAGATTTCGACAGACTGAAATGGATGCATATAGACAACAACTTGAGATAAGTAGGTATAGAGACAGAGTTCCAGACGTATTAATGACGCAAACAGTACCCATGAGTGCCGTCTTGTAACTTCATATCCGAGAAATTACTACTGAATATATTACACTAGACACAGATACACTGACATGGACGTGGAAACACGACAAAATTCGGCAGGAAAATCGTACATTTTTTTACGATCCGTATTTGGAGGTGGGGTTTTCAGCAAGTAGCCATTACCGATAACGGTACCGAATTCGTGAATAGCGTCGTCAGAAGCTACTTAGCTGATACTGGCATTTTACATGAACTGACGCCCGCGTACAACCCGCAGGCAAATCCGGTTGAGCGCATTAACAGGAACTTAAGAACACTAATTAGATCATACCTAACTGGCAAACATAACACGTGGGACCATAACTTTCCCGAACTCGTATACGCATATAACACCGTCATTCGCAGTGCGCTTACATGCAGACCTGCGTATTTAAACTTCGGTCGAGACCAGCGTTATCTGACATTGCATCGCGACAGTAGCATGATGAAGATAATAATAGTCAATCACCAAGCAGAATACAGGTAATCGAATTGCTCGACGAACTGAGACACGTCGAGTCATCCATGTTATCAATGCAAAATAAATACATTGATCTAAATGAGGATGGCAAACCCGAAATTATCCTAAAACCCGGTATGGAGGTATACGTAAAAAATAAAATCTTGAGGAAAAAAGCCTACGGAGTTGCTGGTAAATTAGCCTCGCCTCGTATAGGCCCTTATTATATAGATCAGCTGATATCTACTAGTTTAGTTACAGTTAGGGACCATACAGGGAAACCGTTAGGCTTATATAACGTATCCGACCTAAAAATACCTCGGAAGTCACCCCGTAATGTAACAAATTAATGGCTCGTGATGTGAATGTTTCTTAGTGGCCCGGCGAAAGAGGAATACCATTCACCTTCGAGAAAATATTATAATTCATCACCACCGTGGACCCAGTCCTTGATCAGCAAGCATGAGCAACAGCCCACCCTCAATAGGAGAGTAGAACAGCATCACCACCACCGCCGCAAAGGTGCTAGTAGTCATCACTGCAAATCAGTGAAATTCATAGCTACCTAGGCTGCGGAAACACGTTTGGCACCAGATCCTAACTGCTTAAAATGCAAAGGAACCGATAACATATACCAGGCTGCCTTGAATCTATGTGAGTTGAGAGCAGCAGTCCACATCTACGGTAGAACTCGGATGGACTTAAAAGATATCGATGGAGAAGAGAATCTTTCATGGTTCTGAGAACAAGTACCCACATATATTATGATTTATCTTATTCATTATAATTTATTATTGTATGATTTACTTTGTTCCTTATGTTATTTTGGCTTCTATTATTTATAATTCATTACTTTTCGTAGGCATATTTAGTGTAGGTACCATTAAATGCCGTCCCAATAGATGGACACTGAATAGACCATATTATGTTAAATTAATACGATCGAGTCTAAAACAGTAACTTATAATGGCATCCTATCTGCCACCAACGCATTTACCATCCATGTGAAAGCGTGTTCGACTGTTGGATGCTCACTGCGCGATGCACATCAGTCAACTTGGGGGGTGTTACGAGGCGCCCTATTTATTATCAGAGCGTCTCGTAGTAAATGCGGAACGTACATTGTATCCCTCACTACCAAATTACTGTCATGGTAGTGGGGATACGCACCGGTGCCAGTAAGTGAGATCTGGGTACCGGAGAGTAGTGATGAGAAGCGAATGTGTATCTATTTAATTAACGGACACCCAAATCCTATCTACGACCTATCTGTGTCTATCGAATTACTCGTGGTAGCGATTCTACATCGATAAGCGACTTAGAACTGAAGACCAGCACGCGTCAGATCTGTTCGCCGCCTGGCATAAACTCAAGTGGGCATTCCAAAGGACTCGTCTCATTAGTCCGGGTCGCGAAGAAACATCCACACATTAGATCCCGAGTATTTGTATTATCCAAGGTTGACTTATATAGCTACTCTGTAGTAAGTACCGGAAATCTAATAATTGTAATTACGTACAAATAGTGCGTCTAATTACCCCGTAATAGGCATTTGTTATTTACGGAATTTGCCTCGTAACAAAACAAATACGCGCCGCCGCAAATGACTTCTGTGAATACTGTGGTGATGGGTATACTGGGTTTCTTGTTGAATGAGATGGGTATGTTACATATGTTTTCTGACGCCTGATTTGCAAAGCTACTAGCTCGCTCGTTTCCAGCGACTCCAGCATATGATTTTTCCCAAAGACATTGTTGCTTCATATTCTCAGAAATTTGTCTTACCGCTTTCCATGCCTCTACGACTAGTTCCTTAGGCCTCGTCCTGTTTTTCAGGGCGTCAAGCACTGAACGACTATTACAAATTATTGAATAACCATTTACGTTGTCGGTATTGGTTCAGATGTGCTGTAGCCCTCTCTTAAGCGCGAAAAGTTCCGCTTGGAATGTTGTGCAGTAGCTCTCGAGTCGGAATGTTTCGTAGTATGTTTGATTCCGTTCCTTGTAAACCACAAAAGCTGATCCCATTCCATTTTAGCTATTGAGGAATTTGTGAAAAGTTGGGTTTGAAGGGGGTTGGACAAAGCGGTAAGGTATTTTAGGTGTCCAATATAAGGGGTGAAAAAGATCCTGATAGTTTACTCTACGCTCGATCTGGTTTGGAGAGGCATTTAAACCCGTTAATTCTCTAAACCTTGCTTCGTCCAGGTCATGCATAGTGAGGTTTAGTGCAACTTGCTTTGCTCGGATGTCTATGTAGGCCTGAAATAACACAGGCTGCCTCTGTTGATACGGTGCGATAGGCCTTGGCAGCAGGAATCGTATATAGACGTTGTACGCTCAGAAGTTTCATTTTCTCTTTGGTTTTACAGGACTTGTTCCAAATTGAGACTCCATACAAAAGTGCCGATTCCAAAGCCTCCTTGTAAATGTCTGCTATGGCCGATCTATTCAGGCCCCATTCCTTTTTCGAGGTGTTGCGAATTCTGAAACTCCATTGTTTCACCTTACCGCAAGATTGTTTAATGTGTTCTTTAAAGTTCAAACACCTGCCTATACATGTACCAAGATATTTAATAGAATCTTGGCATTTAATTTTTTCACTTGCAATTGTGAATACCGGCCTTTTTTTATTGGGCGTTTTTCCGAAAAATAGAGCCTCGGTCTTAGCGGCATTAAATTTAAGTTTGCATTCCAATGACCATTGACGTAGAGATTCCAAGGTCTGGTTTCCCTTTTGTTTTAGCTCTGTAATCATGTTGCTTCTGACTAGCAGCATGGTGTCGTCCGCATAAGCCACAATTTCGCAGTTCTTTGAAAGGTTTTTTCCAAAAATTGAGTCGTATAATACCTTGCAAAATCCTGGACCTGACATCGAGCATTGCGGACAGCCCTTGCTAACACTCTGCTTTAGATATATTCCTGGTTTGAAAATAATGGCTTCTCGTTTAGAGAAATAATGCATTGCAAGATTTATGAGATTATTAGGGCATTGTTTTTGAATTAGTCTGTGAATAATTAACGGCCACCGAGCCTTGTCAAAAGCTCCGCTAATATACAAGGCAATGGCTGTACAATATTGCTTTTTCTTGGTGAAATCCCTGATGAAATCTGTAACTTTGGCCACGTCATCGACTGTACTTACTCCTCTGCGGAAACCAAATTGGTTTTTATTCAGCAAATTTCGACTGTAGAAGTGGTACTCAATTCTTAAAATCAGAAGGGAATCTAAGATTTTCCCCACGACAGAGAGCAAGCTGATCGGCCTAAAATATTTCGCACATTAGCCAGGCTTACTGGGTTTGGGAATGATTTTTATCTATTGTTCTTTCCAGCACCCCGGGAAGACGCCGAAGTTCAGACACTTATTGAATAGCTCAACAAATAAATAGGGATTAGAACTGAGAGCAACTTGGACTGTATCTGCAGAGATACCGTCAATACCGGGTGCTTTTGTGGATTCATTCTGGAGACCACACGTTGAATCTCTGTGAGAGAGAATGCTCGATCATTTGGGCCCCCAAGCCTGTCAGTACCTCTTCTTTAATTCGCTCATGTACCTCAGAATCCCCCTCACTATCTACTGGAAAGAAGGTATTCAGTAAGACCCGAGAAGTCTCCACTAGGTCGAGCGAAGATCCGCTTACTTTTAGTCCAGTTAAGTAGCCAGTTGTCGATTTTTTTTGTCTAATCATCCTATACACGCCTCTCCATGGGTTTTCGTATGAGGAAGAGGTACAGAATTCTTTCCATTTTTGTTTCTTCGTGTCTAAGATTTTTCGCTTATACTCTCGATGGTTTTGTTGATATTGTTCTCGTCTATGCTCTCTAATCTGTCCTGTGCTGTTTTCAAATTTTCTGCGAAGCTTATTGTTTTGTATGCGAAGAGCGGTGAGTTCTGTGGTCCACCATGGAACGGAGTGCATGAATTGTTTCCTGACTAGACAGACAAGCCTAGACAGACTTGACAGACAAGACTAGACAGACAAGACTAGACAGACAAGACTAGACAGACAAGACTAGACAGACAAGACTAGACAGACAAGACTAGACAGACAAGACTAGACAGACAAGACTAGACAGACAAGACTAGACAGACAAGACTAGACAGACAAGACTAGACAGACAAGACTAGACAGACAAGACTAGACAGACAAGACTAGACAGACAAGACTAGACAGACAAGACTAGACAGACAAGACTAGACAGACAAGACTAGACAGACAAGACTAGACAGACAAGACTAGACAGACAAGACTAGACAGACAAGACTAGACAGACAAGACTAGACAGACAAGACTAGACAGACAAGACTAGACAGACAAGACTAGACAGACAAGACTAGACAGACAAGACTAGACAGACAAGACTAGACAGACAAGACTAGACAGACAAGACTAGACAGACAAGACTAGACAGACAAGACTAGACAGACAAGACTAGACAGACAAGACTAGACAGACAAGACTAGACAGACAAGACTAGACAGACAAGACTAGACAGACAAGACTAGACAGACAAGACTAGACAGACAAGACTAGACAGACAAGACTAGACAGACAAGACTAGACAGACAAGACTAGACAGACAAGACTAGACAGACAAGACTAGACAGACAAGACTAGACAGACAAGACTAGACAGACAAGACTAGACAGACAAGACTAGACAGACAAGACTAGACAGACAAGACTAGACAGACAAGACTAGACAGACAAGACTAGACAGACAAGACTAGACAGACAAGACTAGACAGACAAGACTAGACAGACAAGACTAGACAGACAAGACTAGACAGACAAGACTAGACAGACAAGACTAGACAGACAAGACTAGACAGACAAGACTAGACAGACAAGACTAGACAGACAAGACTAGACAGACAAGACTAGACAGACAAGACTAGACAGACAAGACTAGACAGACAAGACTAGACAGACAAGACTAGACAGACAAGACTAGACAGACAAGACTAGACAGACAAGACTAGACAGACAAGACTAGACAGACAAGACTAGACAGACAAGACTAGACAGACAAGACTAGACAGACAAGACTAGACAGACAAGACTAGACAGACAAGACTAGACAGACAAGACTAGACAGACAAGACTAGACAGACAAGACTAGACAGACAAGACTAGACAGACAAGACTAGACAGACAAGACTAGACAGACAAGACTAGACAGACAAGACTAGACAGACAAGACTAGACAGACAAGACTAGACAGACAAGACTAGACAGACAAGACTAGACAGACAAGACTAGACAGACAAGACTAGACAGACAAGACTAGACAGACAAGACTAGACAGACAAGACTAGACAGACAAGACTAGACAGACAAGACTAGACAGACAAGACTAGACAGACAAGACTAGACAGACAAGACTAGACAGACAAGACTAGACAGACAAGACTAGACAGACAAGACTAGACAGACAAGACTAGACAGACAAGACTAGACAGACAAGACTAGACAGACAAGACTAGACAGACAAGACTAGACAGACAAGACTAGACAGACAAGACTAGACAGACAAGACTAGACAGACAAGACTAGACAGACAAGACTAGACAGACAAGACTAGACAGACAAGACTAGACAGACAAGACTAGACAGACAAGACTAGACAGACAAGACTAGACAGACAAGACTAGACAGACAAGACTAGACAGACAAGACTAGACAGACAAGACTAGACAGACAAGACTAGACAGACAAGACTAGACAGACAAGACTAGACAGACAAGACTAGACAGACAAGACTAGACAGACAAGACTAGACAGACAAGACTAGACAGACAAGACTAGACAGACAAGACTAGACAGACAAGACTAGACAGACAAGACTAGACAGACAAGACTAGACAGACAAGACTAGACAGACAAGACTAGACAGACAAGACTAGACAGACAAGACTAGACAGACAAGACTAGACAGACAAGACTAGACAGACAAGACTAGACAGACAAGACTAGACAGACAAGACTAGACAGACAAGACTAGACAGACAAGACTAGACAGACAAGACTAGACAGACAAGACTAGACAGACAAGACTAGACAGACAAGACTAGACAGACAAGACTAGACAGACAAGACTAGACAGACAAGACTAGACAGACAAGACTAGACAGACAAGACTAGACAGACAAGACTAGACAGACAAGACTAGACAGACAAGACTAGACAGACAAGACTAGACAGACAAGACTAGACAGACAAGACTAGACAGACAAGACTAGACAGACAAGACTAGACAGACAAGACTAGACAGACAAGACTAGACAGACAAGACTAGACAGACAAGACTAGACAGACAAGACTAGACAGACAAGACTAGACAGACAAGACTAGACAGACAAGACTAGACAGACAAGACTAGACAGACAAGACTAGACAGACAAGACTAGACAGACAAGACTAGACAGACAAGACTAGACAGACAAGACTAGACAGACAAGACTAGACAGACAAGACTAGACAGACAAGACTAGACAGACAAGACTAGACAGACAAGACTAGACAGACAAGACTAGACAGACAAGACTAGACAGACAAGACTAGACAGACAAGACTAGACAGACAAGACTAGACAGACAAGACTAGACAGACAAGACTAGACAGACAAGACTAGACAGACAAGACTAGACAGACAAGACTAGACAGACAAGACTAGACAGACAAGACTAGACAGACAAGACTAGACAGACAAGACTAGACAGACAAGACTAGACAGACAAGACTAGACAGACAAGACTAGACAGACAAGACTAGACAGACAAGACTAGACAGACAAGACTAGACAGACAAGACTAGACAGACAAGACTAGACAGACAAGACTAGACAGACAAGACTAGACAGACAAGACTAGACAGACAAGACTAGACAGACAAGACTAGACAGACAAGACTAGACAGACAAGACTAGACAGACAAGACTAGACAGACAAGACTAGACAGACAAGACTAGACAGACAAGACTAGACAGACAAGACTAGACAGACAAGACTAGACAGACAAGACTAGACAGACAAGACTAGACAGACAAGACTAGACAGACAAGACTAGACAGACAAGACTAGACAGACAAGACTAGACAGACAAGACTAGACAGACAAGACTAGACAGACAAGACTAGACAGACAAGACTAGACAGACAAGACTAGACAGACAAGACTAGACAGACAAGACTAGACAGACAAGACTAGACAGACAAGACTAGACAGACAAGACTAGACAGACAAGACTAGACAGACAAGACTAGACAGACAAGACTAGACAGACAAGACTAGACAGACAAGACTAGACAGACAAGACTAGACAGACAAGACTAGACAGACAAGACTAGACAGACAAGACTAGACAGACAAGACTAGACAGACAAGACTAGACAGACAAGACTAGACAGACAAGACTAGACAGACAAGACTAGACAGACAAGACTAGACAGACAAGACTAGACAGACAAGACTAGACAGACAAGACTAGACAGACAAGACTAGACAGACAAGACTAGACAGACAAGACTAGACAGACAAGACTAGACAGACAAGACTAGACAGACAAGACTAGACAGACAAGACTAGACAGACAAGACTAGACAGACAAGACTAGACAGACAAGACTAGACAGACAAGACTAGACAGACAAGACTAGACAGACAAGACTAGACAGACAAGACTAGACAGACAAGACTAGACAGACAAGACTAGACAGACAAGACTAGACAGACAAGACTAGACAGACAAGACTAGACAGACAAGACTAGACAGACAAGACTAGACAGACAAGACTAGACAGACAAGACTAGACAGACAAGACTAGACAGACAAGACTAGACAGACAAGACTAGACAGACAAGACTAGACAGACAAGACTAGACAGACAAGACTAGACAGACAAGACTAGACAGACAAGACTAGACAGACAAGACTAGACAGACAAGACTAGACAGACAAGACTAGACAGACAAGACTAGACAGACAAGACTAGACAGACAAGACTAGACAGACAAGACTAGACAGACAAGACTAGACAGACAAGACTAGACAGACAAGACTAGACAGACAAGACTAGACAGACAAGACTAGACAGACAAGACTAGACAGACAAGACTAGACAGACAAGACTAGACAGACAAGACTAGACAGACAAGACTAGACAGACAAGACTAGACAGACAAGACTAGACAGACAAGACTAGACAGACAAGACTAGACAGACAAGACTAGACAGACAAGACTAGACAGACAAGACTAGACAGACAAGACTAGACAGACAAGACTAGACAGACAAGACTAGACAGACAAGACTAGACAGACAAGACTAGACAGACAAGACTAGACAGACAAGACTAGACAGACAAGACTAGACAGACAAGACTAGACAGACAAGACTAGACAGACAAGACTAGACAGACAAGACTAGACAGACAAGACTAGACAGACAAGACTAGACAGACAAGACTAGACAGACAAGACTAGACAGACAAGACTAGACAGACAAGACTAGACAGACAAGACTAGACAGACAAGACTAGACAGACAAGACTAGACAGACAAGACTAGACAGAGTATAATTTAAGAGTATATAGCTGCTATATCTCCCCAAATATTGACCACGAAGATTTCCTAAGGCAGATAGATGAGCTGGAAGAGAATCTGAGATCGGTGAACAGTGAAGTTCTTTTGGCAGGTGATTTTAATTGCAAATCACCAGAATGGGGATCAAGAATTATGGATAGAAGAGGCGAAGTTCTGTCTGAAATGATAGCGAGGCTGGACCTAGTGATCCTTAACGAGGGAAACTCTTTTACATTCCGAAGAGGAAATACCGGATCGGTTATTGACGTTACATTAACATCGGAAGGCATCGCGCCTAGGGTGGAGAGGTGGAGAGTACTAGAGGACGCCACCCTTAGCGACCACCAGTATCTGGAATTTAGTCTGAAAACGAAACCAAAGAGTCAACAGAGAAACACTACCATCGAACATGGAAACAGAAACGGATGGCTGGTGAAGAAACTCGATAGCACTCAGCTAAGAGCGAAACTGGAAGTAGCCAAGACGCATGGAGAGTTGCAAAGACTCTCAGAGATAGGTGACGTAGATGGACTTGTAGAATATGCGATCGAAACCATTACAACAGCGTGTGATGCTTCGATGCCAAAGCGCAAATTTGCCTTAAATGGAAAAAAGTCAGTTTACTGGTGGAACGCTGAAATCAATAATCTAAGGAAGAAGTACGTTACGGCACGCAGGTCCGCCCAACGCCACAGAAGACGGCGGCAAAGCACAACAGACAGGATGGCTGGACAAGAAGTGGACCTAGACGCGAATTTCAAAAATGCGAGAAAGGAATTGCGCATGGCCATCAAAAATAGTAAACAGAAATGCTGGCTCGAACTTTGCCAATCCATAAATGAAGACCCATGGGGCCTCCCATATCGAATTGCTACGAAAAAACTAATGGGTAGACAACTGATACCTGGGATATCGTGCCCACAACGGATGAGAGAAATAGTTACCACACTATTTCCAGTTCACGAACGAAGACCGGCAGAAAAATGGCAAACCACTGAAAATCTCGTAACACCTTTCAGCGTAGAGGAGATCTTTGAGGCCAGGAAACGATTACTGTCAGGAAAAGCACCTGGTCCAGACAATATTCCAAATGAGATCATCACAGAAGTGGTGGAAATGTGGCCAGAGTTGTTGCTGGAAACTTACAATGCGTGTCTTCGAAAGGGAATTTTCGCTACGCAATGGAAAAGACAAAAACTCGTCTTACTGAGAAAAGGGGACAAACCATTAGAAGAACCATCGTCATACCGACCGATATGCCTCCTGGACAACATAGGGAAACTTTTTGAAAGACTAATACTTAGGAGACTTGAGACATATATCGAAAACAACGGAGAACTGTCCCAATGGCAGTATGGTTTTCGAAAAGGTCGATCAACCGTGGACGCTATTGCTGAAGTAATTAGAGCAGCAGAAAAGGTCAAAAATGGAACACGGCAATCGAAAGGTTATTGTGCATTAGTGACCCTTGACGTTAAAAACGCCTTTAATTCAGCAAGGTGGGATGTAATCATGAAGGCATTAGCATCAAGACAGACACCAGAATACTTGAGAAAGATGATAAGCAGCTACTTGAGCGACCGACGGTTGATATACCACACGGACGAAGGTGAAGTTGAGTATGAGGTAACGGCGGGTGTCCCACAAGGATCGGTATTGGCACCATTCTTGTGGAACATTATGTACGATGGCTTGCTAAACCTAGACTTGCCTAGAACAGCGCAAATAGTTGGGTTCGCAGATGACGCCGCGGTGGTAGTGACTGCAAAGGAAATAAGTACACTAGAACTAGCAACTAACGAAACCCTTCGGCGGGCAAATAATTGGTTAAAAGAGCAGGGTCTAACAATGGCAGTTCATAAAACAGAAGCGATACTTATCACGGATAAGAGACTATTCACCCCACCGAAACTCGTTCTGGAAGGGCAAAATATCCCTTTATCGAAATCATTGAGGTACCTTGGCGTCCAACTCGATAGCGGTCTGAGATACACAGACCATATAGCCAAAACATCGAAAAAGGCAGCGTCTACAGTGACAGCTTTGGTAAGGTTGATGCCGAACATTGGAGGACCGAGGGAATTAAAACGGAAACTTCTCAACAATGTGGTACACTCAAAAATTCTCTACGCGGCGGAAATATGGGCGGGCGTAACGAAAAAGATTGGAGCGAGAAAACTACTTACAGGAGTACAAAGAAGAAGTGCTCTAAGAGTAATTTCTGCCTACAGAACGGTTTCGGAGGCCGCGGCGCTGG
Organism: Phosphuga atrata; assembly: GCA_944588485.1. Classification (NCBI taxonomy): domain Eukaryota; kingdom Metazoa; phylum Arthropoda; class Insecta; order Coleoptera; family Silphidae; genus Phosphuga; species Phosphuga atrata. Next base: position 13,775,734 of record OX155905.1, read on the forward strand.
TACTTGCAAGCACACCCCCAATAGACTTACTGATTCGCGAGAAACAAGAAGTCTACGAAGACCTGCAACAACACAGGGCGAAAAAAGAAGTAAAACACGAAAGAGCAGCCGCTAAGGAGAGAGCACGTAAGAGACTCATGGACCGATGGCAGACAAGATGGGATAACGACACTAGTGGCAGGTGGACATACAGACTTATCCCTAACGTAACAGCATGGTATGAAAGGTCACACGGACATATGAGTTACCATCTTACACAAGCACTCACTGGTCATGGATGCTTCAACGCATACCTAGAACGGTTTAAAAAAAGAGACACGGCGGAGTGTTTTTATTGCGGTCATATCCCAGACGACGCACAACACACTATCTTCATGTGTACAGAATCAGAGAACGAAAGAACTCGACTCGCGGAGACACTAGGCGGTACAAAACTAGAAGAACAGAACATCATGGAAGTTATGTTAGAGAGTGAGCATAACTGGGATGCAGTACAAGCTTACATAACCGAAATCATGTTGGGAAAAGAACAAATGGAGAGAGAATGGAAGGCGATTATAATATCACACGAAACACAAAGAAGCTAACATGGACGACTAGATATGTGACGAAAAGACCGAAAAATGGTTTATCACACGACTGCATAACTAATACGACAGAAGACGAAAGACGATATCGAAACGAGTAAGGGACAATAAAAATAACAGTAAGGAAACAATTGGTACAAACACCACCACCCACCTGAAGTAATGCTCACGCAGTTCCGGGTGGAGTGTAGTGTAGAGACAGAGGAGGGGGTTTAGTGGGTATGCTGGTCACGAAGAACTCGATCAGAGAGCCCCACACTACACGGGTTTGAATATCCGGTGTGCAACAATGCATTCCCCCTCCTCTCTGGAAAAAAAAAAAAAAAAAAAAAAAAAAAAAAAAAAAAAAAAAAAAAAAAAAAAAAAAAAAGACAAGACTAGACAGACAAGACTAGACAGACAAGACTAGACAGACAAGACTAGACAGACAAGACTAGACAGACAAGACTAGACAGACAAGACTAGACAGACAAGACTAGACAGACAAGACTAGACAGACAAGACTAGACAGACAAGACTAGACAGACAAGACTAGACAGACAAGACTAGACAGACAAGACTAGACAGACAAGACTAGACAGACAAGACTAGACAGACAAGACTAGACAGACAAGACTAGACAGACAAGACTAGACAGACAAGACTAGACAGACAAGACTAGACAGACAAGACTAGACAGACAAGACTAGACAGACAAGACTAGACAGACAAGACTAGACAGACAAGACTAGACAGACAAGACTAGACAGACAAGACTAGACAGACAAGACTAGACAGACAAGACTAGACAGACAAGACTAGACAGACAAGACTAGACAGACAAGACTAGACAGACAAGACTAGACAGACAAGACTAGACAGACAAGACTAGACAGACAAGACTAGACAGACAAGACTAGACAGACAAGACTAGACAGACAAGACTAGACAGACAAGACTAGACAGACAAGACTAGACAGACAAGACTAGACAGACAAGACTAGACAGACAAGACTAGACAGACAAGACTAGACAGACAAGACTAGACAGACAAGACTAGACAGACAAGACTAGACAGACAAGACTAGACAGACAAGACTAGACAGACAAGACTAGACAGACAAGACTAGACAGACAAGACTAGACAGACAAGACTAGACAGACAAGACTAGACAGACAAGACTAGACAGACAAGACTAGACAGACAAGACTAGACAGACAAGACTAGACAGACAAGACTAGACAGACAAGACTAGACAGACAAGACTAGACAGACAAGACTAGACAGACAAGACTAGACAGACAAGACTAGACAGACAAGACTAGACAGACAAGACTAGACAGACAAGACTAGACAGACAAGACTAGACAGACAAGACTAGACAGACAAGACTAGACAGACAAGACTAGACAGACAAGACTAGACAGACAAGACTAGACAGACAAGACTAGACAGACAAGACTAGACAGACAAGACTAGACAGACAAGACTAGACAGACAAGACTAGACAGACAAGACTAGACAGACAAGACTAGACAGACAAGACTAGACAGACAAGACTAGACAGACAAGACTAGACAGACAAGACTAGACAGACAAGACTAGACAGACAAGACTAGACAGACAAGACTAGACAGACAAGACTAGACAGACAAGACTAGACAGACAAGACTAGACAGACAAGACTAGACAGACAAGACTAGACAGACAAGACTAGACAGACAAGACTAGACAGACAAGACTAGACAGACAAGACTAGACAGACAAGACTAGACAGACAAGACTAGACAGACAAGACTAGACAGACAAGACTAGACAGACAAGACTAGACAGACAAGACTAGACAGACAAGACTAGACAGACAAGACTAGACAGACAAGACTAGACAGACAAGACTAGACAGACAAGACTAGACAGACAAGACTAGACAGACAAGACTAGACAGACAAGACTAGACAGACAAGACTAGACAGACAAGACTAGACAGACAAGACTAGACAGACAAGACTAGACAGACAAGACTAGACAGACAAGACTAGACAGACAAGACTAGACAGACAAGACTAGACAGACAAGACTAGATAGACAAGACTAGACAGACAAGACTAGACAGACCAGACTAGACAGACAAGACTAGACAGACAAGACTAGACAGACAAGACTAGACAGACAAAACTAGACAGACAAGACTAGACAGACAAGACTAGACAGACAAGACTAGACAGACAAGACTAGACAGACAAGACTAGACAGACAAGACTAGACAGACAAGACTAGACAGACAAGACTAGACAGACAAGACTAGACAGACAAGACTAGACAGACAAGACTAGACAGACAAGACTAGACAGACAAGACTAGACAGACAAGACTAGACAGACAAGACTAGATAGACAAGACTAGACAGACAAGACTAGACAGACAAGACTAGACAGACAAGACTTTTTTTTTTATGGGGACGTAGCAAGCACCTTTCGGTTAACTTGAGCAAGTGGAACCCCTGGAAAGCCCGCACATCCCGGAACCGCTCTTCGCATTACTTCAGGATGGTGGCATATCACATTCTGTGTTTCGACTGGTTAGAACTATGGGTAGCCTTACATCCCCCATCCACGCAATGTGATTAGGGGTTCAGGTGTTCTGTATGTTCTATGCATCTCCCTTGGTTCTGTTTTTCTTTCTGTCTAATTTGTTCGTCTCTTTCCTTTTTGGTTAGGATATTTATAATCATGGTTTCTGTGGCAAGCCAGTTTTCTTCGGACCTGAGCATTACGTCAGTCATTGTAGTTGTTTGAAGTATTTCATTTGTTTTGGTTGTCCATACGTGTCTCTCTGTCGTCCATCTCTCGCAAACGAAAACTGTGTGTAGAGCACTGTGCGTAAGGCAGCAGTAATCACAGCGACTGTCTGGGGCCCTGCCGATTTTATGTAAGTACTTTTTGAAGCACCCATGCCCAGCCAGCGCCTGAGTAAGATGATAACCCACCTCTCCGTGCTTTCGTGTCAACCATGGCAACAGATCTGGGATTAGCTGTCTGGTCCACTGGCCTTTGTTAGAAGTGCTCCAGTGTCTTTGCCACTTTTCGAGCATCTGGCACTTGGTTCTCTTTTTCTGTTCCATCATGTTTCTCCCGTCCCCGTGTTTTTTAGCGTTATACAGGTAGGTCCTTTCCTCGGCCATGAACTATATGGGCATTATGCCCGCGATCACGAGAACGGCGTCTCTCGACACCGTCCTGTACGCACTGCACACCCGTAGAGCCATTTTTCTCTGTACCGTGGCAAGTTTCTGTCTTATGCTTGCCTTCTTCATCGCCTTCTCCCACACAGGGGCCCCATAGAACATTGCTGAATGGGCGACCGAGCATATTAGTTTTCTCTTGCTGCTTCTTGGACCCCCAGCGTTTGGCATTATTCTACCCAGTGCTGCTACCGTATTTAGCGCCTTCGCCGCGGCTAGTGTGACGTGTTTATTAAATGACAATTTCTTATCGATGGTAACTCCTAGGTATTTAATCGAGTCTTTAGGTGTAACTGCCGCATTTTTCACTTTGAATATAATTGGGCCTATGTGTCTTCCTCCGGTAAGCAGCACCGCTTCGGTCTTTTCTGGCGCCAGCTTCAGCTGTTTTTCTTGTAACCACGAGTCCACCAGTTCTATGGATTTGTTGGCCCTTAGCATCAATCCTCTTTCGTTTTTACCCGTTACAACAAGAGCCAGGTCGTCGGCAAAGCCAACCATGTTTACTCCCTCCGGCAATTCCAGCCTGAGAACACCGTCATATAGGATATTCCACAAGGTAGGTCCTAAAATGGAGCCCTGTGGAACACCACTAGTTACCTCGCGCTCCGCAGATTTTCCTCCTGCTTCCATTATTATTCTGCGTTCACTTAGGTAGCTATGCAGCAGTCTTGATAGGTACGGAGGGAAGCCTCTTTCTGCTATCTCCTCCAGCACGTTTTGCCAGACAGCAGAATTGAACGCGTTTTTCACATCCAGCGTGATTAGTGCGCTCATCTTCCGTGTCCTTCTCGTACCGGCTGCTGCCTCTGTAGCAATTTTTATAACCGTGGTAATTGCATCCACCGTAGATCGTCCTTCGCGAAAT